>CAIGRT010191938.1:0-11656 GCA_903798405.1 Fraxinus platypoda | reverse complement strand
TCGGCACATTAAGCTTCAAGACAGATGGGTGACAAGGTTATTAAATAAATCAAAATCAGAATATTCAAATACGATCTTCTAAGTCAGTACTGAATTTACAACTTCATTCAACCGAACTATTTTCATCATGTTTGGGAAGTGTTTATAAACAATTTAAATTATAAATACATAAAAATGAGTGGTGAATAAGTGGGTAGTACTTGTAAATCTCAAGTTTGATCGGTTATAAAAAATCTATAAACATTAGCCAAACATATGTAAAGAATGTAGCACTTTTTAAAAAAGAACATTTGCTATGAAATCAAATCAATCAAATCCACAAAAGTGAACAAGGAGGGTGTTTGACACCCATTTTTTGGATAATAGAATTTTTGGAATAGTGATTGATGAGAGAATGTATGGTGGAAAAGTTATGAAAAGTTTTAAATTTGTGTGTAATATTATTTTATTAGGAGAATGTGAGATTGAAATGAAGAAAAAAAAATGAGAATGAGATGATAATGGGTGCCAAACAAGGACAAGATATTCATCCGTCATTCCACTAAACCCAATTTATCCACTGCTCGAGAGNTTTTTTGGATAATAGAATTTTTGGAATAGTGATTGATGAGAGAATGTATGGTGGAAAAGTTATGAAAAGTTTTAAATTTGTGTGTAATATTATTTTATTAGGAGAATGTGAGATTGAAATGAAGAAAAAAAAATGAGAATGAGATGATGAACAAGGACAAGATATTCATCCGTCATTCCACTAAACCCAATTTATCCACTGCTCGAGAGCTCAAATTTCCACAAAATAATTAACTTTAGCAAGCAATACAATCAATCAAAAAATAATAAAAATCATCCTATGAATCCAGATGAAATGTCTTTCCATTTTTTGGCAATTGACATCCTTTGTAAGAAAACCCAGAATGGTAAGTGTATAATATATAAGCATGGATGAAATGAGTATTACAAATTTTCCACTTCCACACATCCGGATTCAATTAGAATGTTATCTAGAGTTTTGCATAGTCCCATTTCCTAACATTGATTTAACCGAATGTGTGGATTCTTGTGAACTTTAATGTTCAAAATCCTAAATGGGAGCTCATCGTGGGTTTGGAAAAGAAGAATACAAATTTCGAACTTCAAAACTCTCCCTCAACAATCGCCGCCTTGGTAGATATCAATGTCTTCGTTCAATTCAAAATCTTCCACATTGTCGCCCTCACAAGAAGGAGAAGATATAGTTTTTGATGTCAAGGAGAAAACGAGTTTTGGGAATTTGAAGAAGAAGACAATTTTTGGGAATTTGAAGGAGAAGAAGGTTTTCAAGTTTAATTTGAGGAAGAACGTGATTTTTGACGTGAATAAAAGACTAGTTCATTCTTCAATTTGGTTTTACAAGAAACGTTAAAATGGTATTTTCATACTATTCTTCAATTTGGTTTTACAAGAAACGTTAAAATGGTATTTTCATACTTTTAAATAATTATATTTTATTTTATTTTATTTTAGAGAATTTAGTCAAAGGCCCTTTACACAAATGGAGATTGAGGGGTGGCTATGAGAACTAATTCCCCATGTCGACACATTCCTTGTGGGTTAATTTATTTATAGACATTGAGCTCATAGAAAACTAGTGTCTAAATTAACAAAATACTCAACTTTCATTTTTTTCGCAAATTGTTAACCATGCATTTTTCAAAAAATACAATGTTTCTATTATCAAATTTCACCATGACAACAGAAGATCGGGGAAATAGATACATATGTAGAATTATTTAAAAAAAATACCGTCACTGAACGAGTTTTTCTGAGACTTTATCCTCTTGAATTTTCTTCATCTGTCATTACAAAATGTTATTTATCAGCAACCAATCAGCGTACTAAGTGGACTTTTAATAAAGAAGAAACTATGTAGAATTATTGAACTAAATGTGATTACAAATAAAATAAGAAGTAATCTGCCTGGTTGATAAACGTGAGAAATTGGGAAAAAAAATTATAGATTATTGTGTACTATAACAAGACAGAAAGGACGAAAGATTTCACGCCTCGATTGAAAATATTCATAGGACATTTAAGAATGCAATCAAAATTCAAAAGGCATGATGTTGACTCGGAGGCAGGAACATAAGGTGGTGGGGGGCTGCGGAGGTTGGAGATTGTAATTTCAATCCTGGATTGGAAATATTCATAGAACATTTAACCAATACAAATAAGAATGCTATCAACATTCAAAAGGCATGAAGTTGACTCGGAGGCAGGAACGCGTGGTGCTGGTTGGGGGGGCTGTGGGGGTTGGGGATGGTACCTTGTAAATTTCAGTTTTATCCTAATTTGTAATATAAATAGAGTCATTATCAGAATTTTATATTATTATCGCAAAAGAGAGAGAGGGGTTAGAGAAGATAAGTTGTGCGATTTTCTCTTGCAAACCTTTCTCATCTTAGTGAATTATTGTAGAAGAGTACGTAGTATATATCACATAGAGATGGACATCTATAAATCTTGTGTATCTTTATTTCATTTTGCATTTGATTGCTCTCAATAGAATAGTATTATGATTTCAAATTCTCAATAGTTAATATGTTGAAAATAAACGTTTCCTGGGAAACCCATGAAGAAGAAAGATATATCAGTTAACGAGAGCATGAGATTGAACATAGCATAGTGACATATGTTACAATTATATTCCAAGTATTGTGGTCATTATAGTTCAAGCTACTTGGGCTTGGCATACAACCTACGGGCTAGCCTAGAAAAATAAACAAAAGGACATGTCCCTTTCGTACCTTTAGTCTAATCTTGTACAAAGGGTAAAAAGGCTATGACTCACCGTAATTTATTACTTTTAAATGCCGATGACTAACATTTAGCTATAAGTTAAGTAACTCATATGACATTTAGCTATAAGTTTGGTGACTAAAAATGAAAGTATCCCATTTCTTCATTTGTTTATTTATAAATAGAAGCAATATGTTCATAATGCATTCATAACAAATCTAGATACCAGTGGAAATTTAGGAGAGAGAGAGAGAGATGGAAGTGATGCAAGTTCTTCATATGAACAAAGGAGAAGGGCAAAACCAGCTATGCCAAGAATTCAATTGTACAGGTTCTATTTCTTGCTAACATTCGATTATTGATGCTTAGCAGAATTCTAAATTTATCCTTACTACGATTCAAGTGAGGTTGCATGCACAACATTTTTTTGACATAAATATCTGCAAACAGTGGCGAAACCAGGATCGGAGTTCAGCTAGGGCGGACCTTGATTGTTGACCGTTGACAATCAACGATCGTAATAGCGAGGTCGTTTATTAATATTTAATTAAATAATATTAAAAATTATTCAATATATATGTAAATGCACTAAAATGTAAA
Organism: Fraxinus platypoda; assembly: GCA_903798405.1. Classification (NCBI taxonomy): domain Eukaryota; kingdom Viridiplantae; phylum Streptophyta; class Magnoliopsida; order Lamiales; family Oleaceae; genus Fraxinus; species Fraxinus platypoda. The sequence continues at coordinate 8,281 of CAIGRT010191938.1, read as the reverse complement.
AATTATATACTTATGAAAATATAATTCAATACAACCCAAAATGCTAAAAATAAATACATGATACAACCTTAATATGTAGCTACATACTTAGACAACAACAGGTCTCATATTTTGAAAACGTTACGATACTTCCTCATTCTCAATTTTTTCAAAAATGTTTCTCCATATAAACCACCAAATTGTCATTCAATCAATCATCTCTCATTTTGTTGTGTTAGTCACTCTTGATTAGATTTAACAGAGAATACACTTTCAACACTTGCAGTTACCATATGTAATATCAAAACCAAGGTGATCAACCTATGAAACAATGAAAAATAACTTTTTGTTTCAACCAACTTCTGAGCTACACAAGATACGCTATTGAGTTTAAAGAAAGCTTCGTCAATTCTCACAAGCATAAGAAACTTGTTAATTTGAGGTCTAAGTAATAAAAACTCTTCATTATTGAAATCTAAAAGATAGAATTGAGCAAGACATAGCAATTTAGTCTTATCAAAAGCTGCAAATGAATCTCTTGGACTTAAAACTTGAAATTCAAGTAAAGAGCTCAGTAGTCGTTTCCGAAAAAATGATCATTCAACTCTTGCAAAATTGAGTCTATCACATGACAATACAAATTAACATAAAAGCAATGATAATAAGTCACATGCCGAGCTCCACGCCTAGTTCGACCTTTCAATACTAAAATATCCTCCATATTGGGCNCATTCAACTCTTGCAAAATTGAGTCTATCACATGACAATACAAATCAACATAAAAGCGATGATAATAAGTCACATATTGAGTTGCACGCCTAGGTCGACCTTTAAATACTACAAAATCCTTCATATTAGGCACTAAAATATGTTTACCAACACAAAACTCAATCATCCTACTCAACAAATTACCCTAACTATTGTCTCTCATGTTCTGCAATACATACTTACACAAATTCAATAACCTCATAGCATTCTGAATATCCTAATCCTTTTCTGTAAGGCATGTAAAAGGTCATCTATAATTGCAAGAATATCAAACATAAAGTGGAGACTGAACACGAACTCAAAATCTTGTGTAGTGTTCATCTGTCTTGTGGCCATTGATCTCTTATCTGAATTTATGTCATCTGATATATCCTCAAGAACATATATGATAGCATTAAACATATTAATAATACGGGGTAATTTTCAATAGATGTGAACCCCATCTAGTATCACCTGGGCGTATCAAACTGATTTCTTTAAACTTACCACTTTCACCACAAAGTTCCCCAATATTAAGTTTCTCCAGAATATCAGAATGATAACTTGCTCGAAGAGCACTTATACGCTTACATGAAGCACATGTTAAATAAATCACCAAGCATATCATTCATCGTGCCAAAGTTGGTGAGCAAAGCAATGAACATATATAACATATAGGTTCTCTCTTAAAATTAAAGTTTTCGAGCCATTGGATTTACCCGACATATTGCTTGCTCCATCATAACCTTGACCTCTCAATCTAGATATTCTCAACCCACGTGTAGAAAACATTGCATCAATAGCATACTTCAGTGATCGGGCACAAATATTAGTGACGTGGAAAATGCCCAAAAAACGTTCATTTACTTGCCCACTTTGGTCACAAACCTCAAAACAACTGTCATTGGTTCTTTTATAGAATTATCACGAGCCTTATCAACCAAAATTGGAAACAAATAATCACTCATCTCATTGATACTAGCCCTTGTCGTCTCTAAAATGGAACAATGAACCAAATCCTTTTGGATGTTTGGTGAAGTCATTTGGTCATTTCCAGGAGCATTACTAAATACTACTTGTTTAACTTCCTCACAATGAGCTGCATACCAATCTAGTAGTTCAATTAGATTTTCTCTCTTAAGAGACTCTTTCGATTCATCATAACCACGAAATGACAATCCTTACATCAAAAGGAATCTAGTACAATCTAGCACCTCAGTCAACCTCGTCATATAACTTTTTTATTGACTACTACTTTGGCTAGAAATAACATGAGAGATACTTTACTTTTGATTCATCAAGTTGGTACACTTTGCGAAAGTTTGATTATGAGCTCTATCAAAGAAACCGACATGATCTTCCAATGTCTTTTTGTGCTTCCAATCCCTAAAGCCGATCTTAGTGAATACATGTCTACCCACTTGACCCCCTCTATTGGGTTTGAACAAGAGGCAATATAAAAAATACGCCGCATCCTTTTCTATACTATACTCCAACCAATAAAATTCAGAGAACCATTCTTTCCAAAAACACCTATTATCATTTCCCATTGGTCTTCTTGGAAAGACATGTCCATGTGGTTAACAAGGACATTTATCTAAGTATGTCATCCTAACATCATTCTTCTTGGAAAGTCATGTCTGTGTGGTTGACGATGACCTTTCTCTAAGTGTGTAATTCTAACATCATCTCTGATATTAGGATCATATAACTTGATAGAGGGTGTTTCCTAGATTAGATACAAGATCATCCACATTAAATTGAGCTCGAGACTTCTTTGTGTTATTTAACAACTCGTGTACTCGACTAGAAGCAGTGGTGGGACTATATGCACCACTACAACTAAAAGAACTAGGTATGGACTTTCGTTCCGGTTGAAAAAATTGTTCCATAATCTGCGAAATGCCCCCAACATCTTCTCAATAAATTTTTTTCACTTATCCTAATTTCCTAAATATAAATTTCCAAATCACAAATCAAAATTCATAAATGATAAATTATAACTCATAACTCATACAGCATAAATCACAGATTCACAATTCGCATTTCCTGTAAATTAACTCATAAAATATACATCATAACTTATAAATAATAAATAAAAAGTGAATTATGTAAAGTGTGAACACAGAACAAAAACCAGAAAAAAAAAGAGAAGGACTGAGGACTGAAGGAGAAAGGTGACCATCCGAGAGTTTGTCGGCGACAACTTATCAACATCGTCGTCGTCGTCGTCGCCTGTCGACAGCAGTTGCTTGAGTACTTCTTTCCTTCGCAAATCGCATAGCAGCAGGAGCCAGGAGGTGGAGGAGGTTTTGCGTAATTGTGTTATTGTTGCATATATAATATCATGGATTGGGCCTATTTTTATTTTTTATTTTTTTTAAAAAAGGCCCACAGGCATTAGCCCAAACAAAATGGCAAAACTAGAAAATAAAATAAACCTAAACCTCGTCTTCTTCCTTCCTTCCATCGTTCCACACCGCTCCACCTCTGCAACTAGCGCCCAGCAACTTCTGAAAGTTCCGGCGGAGCACGGCACGCTCGGTCGGGCCGCCTCATCGGGTGCTGGCTTCTCTATTCTCTATGAATTTATCTTTTGCACGCTATGGGATTTAGGATTCACAGTGTTATAGAATTTGTGAAATAAATTTGTTTATCATGAAGAGATTATGTACTAATAAATTTTACCTTAATAATGCGGGGACAAAGAAAAAGACAATGGTGATTGACAATTTGTTTCTTCCCGCTCATTTATTGTTTTCAATAAGAAAAGTACTTACAAAATGTGATACTATTTATCTTAATTCAATTGAACAATGTTCAAACATATACCAATTTCATGCTAAGAGTTGTATGTCGATATATCATATATGCATATAGATACGCACATGCATTCATACACGAAAACCTTGTAAAAATGAAACACTGTAAAAAGAATTATTGAGATTTAAGTTTAAAGATAATTAAGAATTGCCTATAATTTCTGTCTTGTTCTCCTCATATCTTTTGTCTCCCACGAAAATGTAGTGCCGCTCTGTTAGGAATTTGCTTAACATATATAACGAAATTTAAACAATATTTCAATTTTCATTAAGGATTTTTTTTTGTATTTAGAAAGAAACTGTTATAGGAATTATACCATTGTTGAATTCTGCAAACCCTTCTGCTTGTTTTAACATGAACGATCACGATCTGTAATTCGCAACTGTCCAATTGTCCAGCCTCCAATAGAAATTCACATAGGGAACAACAATGAGAGAATTTGGGTTTCTCCTTTCTTGTGCTGCAAGCTAATAAATCGTGTGTTATTTTTTCTCAAACGCTAACTGTTTATTAATAGAATTTTAAGCGAGCTTGGCCCATCTCTGAAATTTAATCTAATCCAATATTTAATTAATCTAATTAATTAAATTTATTTCAAGAATTAATTAATTAATTCAATTAATTAACTCATGCCTATTAACAAGCAACACAATTAATTAGTTGTCAAACGCTTGTCAATTAATTAATAAATATCATTTGTTTTAGTTCTCATTTTGTGTGTAACCCATTAGGTTCCCGATCACGATACTTAACGTTGTGAATTATTATTTTGATTTAATCAAAATCAATAAACTAAAATGCCTCTTTTTAATTTATCATCAATTCATATCTGTCATCTCATATTGACATCTAACAATGTGTCCATGCAATATATGTAATGAAAAATGTCACATGGTATGACAAAACCAAAATTTGTTCGTTTACCGTGAAACTATAATCCCTTCGTCAATATAATTCAATCTATTACGAGATATAGAAGTGTGTCAATCTCGATCATTGATCATATCTTTCATCAAACTCTTAAGTCAATATAAATCGAAAAGTCTTTTTGACATATGAGTACACCTTGACCCAGGATTTGGTTATCAACTTAACTAGATAGAATGTATATCATAATCTCTTATTATTTAAGAATGACGAATCCTCTATTGATCATTCATAATCTTCATATGATTCTTGACATACTCTAATGATGTCGTATTAGTGACCCTTAGTAGAGCAACAACCAATATCACCAAAATATGTTTGTCCCCATATACGGCATTATGATGACCTTAAGTCGAAGTATCAATTTTACTACCAAACATTAGAGATTAACCACTAACACTTAGATAGTTATTCATATGGAATCTTTCCAGCCGGGTCTCCAATATTTTGTTCTATAACAAAACAATTACGTGTTCGTTTAAGTGTCCCACACTTTAGTTTGTGAGATCAACTACTTACTTCACAAGTAAGAAATGTCACATGTGATGGTTTATCCGTAATAAACATATCAATATCTCATTATTACTTACGACCACGGATGGCTTAAGATTCAATCATATGTAATTTATATTTCGCAATCACTGCTCATTGTGATTAACAAGTTACCAAGACTTGAATATACGGACTCTGTTATTTAATTTATTAGAATATTAATTCAATTAAATAATAGAATTTGCCACAAAAAAAATGTATCGATTATATATTAAAAGTGTGTGTCCAAAATCAATTGGACCTAGGTCATAACACTTACAAACTCTCACTTGCACTAAATCCAATCACTTATGTATCTAGTACGAAAGGAGTCTACATGAGAATCAGTTTATATTGCGACAACTCTTTGTCAATGGATCTGCAATATTATCAATTGTGGGAACACATCATTTCTTTATATTATTTATTTACATTATCTCTCCAATGAGATGATGCTGCCTTAAAATATGTTTGGATCATTAATGAAACCTTAGTTCATTTGGTCTATCTCTATAGACCAAATTGTTTTTTCCATATCTTTTATGAGAAATTCTTTGACAACCATAATTTCAACGAAAATTCGAGCTCCAAGAGGCTTACTTCAATCCATAAATGGATTGATCAAACTTGCATACCTTGTAAGCATATTTGGATTCAAAACCTTCGAGGTGTGACATAGACACTTTCTCTTACAAGTTCATGTGAAGGAATGCAATTTTGACATCCATTCACTATAACTCATAGTCATGGTATGTAGCTATTACAAGTAAAATCCAAATGGACTTAGCTTGGCTGCAGGTGAAAAGGTTTCATTAAAGTCAACTCCTTTTCTATGTTTATAACTTTTTGCTACTAGCCTTACTTTGTATGTATGGATATTCCATCTATATCGACCTTTTTCTTGCAACTCCATTTACAACCTATGGGCTTTTATCCCATAGCTGGTCAATCAAGGTCCAAACCGTGTTCACATACATCGAGTTCATCTCGAATTCCATGGCCTATTTCCGTTTCTTTGAGTCAAAATTGACTTTGTTTCTGTGTAATTAGTAAGTTCATCCTTAATTAGTAATGTCATGAGTGGTAATCATGGATTCGTGCCTTCTAGGAGGTCAAATGATCCTATAATATTTACACGGAGCTGACATGTCGTCATGGGTCTCTACTTCCTAATCAAAAGTATGTCTCTCGGCAGGTGTAGGATCATACTCAAGTTCATCAACTTGGTCAACTATATCTGTGGACTGTTGAACTCTTTCAAGTTTTATTTTACTCTCACCGTCCTCTAATAGAATAAACTCTTTCTGTAAGAAAGCGGTATGTCATGAGACAAAGACATTCTTCTCAATGGAATTATAGAATTGATATCCAAATGTCTCTTTTGGATATCTCACAAAAATGTATTTATTGGAATTAGACTCTAACTTATCCGATTTAATGCACTTCATATATAAGTGTTATAGCCCCAAACTTTAATATTAGACAAGTTGAGTCTTCTGTCTTTTTATAACTCGTATGAAGTTTTTGTCGACCAATTTAGAAGGGACACGATTTAATATGTAGCACACGACAATTAATGCATGACCCCAAAACGATTTGGGAGGTTTGCATGGCTAGTTATTAATTGCACTATATCTAATAAAATTTGATTCCTCCTTTTAGATACACTGTTATATTGCGGTATATGTAGCGGAGTCCTCTGCGAGATAATTGCACTCTCTCTTAGATAATCTAAAATTCACCTTTGAAATATTTTCTATATTGATCAGATCTTAGTGTGATAATACATTTATCTAAATTTTTATCTACTTATAGCTTGAATCCCTTGAACTTTTCAAGAGCTTCACACTTGAATTTCATCAAATATACATGATCATTTCTGAAATAGTCATCAGTAAATGTGATAAAATAAGAAAAACCTCATCTAATATTAATTGATATGTGTCCATATACATCACTATGTATTAACCCCGATGATTGTGTAGCTCTTTCTCCTTTTCAAGTAAAAAAAAGATGTTGTCATCTTGTCAAACCTGCATAATTCGTATTTATCTAATGATTTAAAATCATTTGACCCCAAATATCCATCTCTATGTAATTTGGAATTGTGTTTTTCATTTATGTGATCAAGCATGTAATGCTAGATATAGGTCATATTTAGGTTATCATTTTTATGCTTTTTAATTTCTATACTCTTTATATACTCTTTATAGAATACTCAGTATCTATAATATAAATGTTATTTTACCATAACCACAAAATATCTTATCAAGATAAAAGGAACAACAATTCTCCTTAATAATTTATGTGCAAACATGAAATTGAATTAATGTTTAAGGTAATGTTAAGAACAAATGACATTTCTCTAATTCTAATACTAAGCATAAAGGTTATGTCAAGAAGCATGCTCCTACAGGTAATGTAGGAGCCCTTACTCATTTTCAACGTGCATGTCAACTTCTCATTTCTGTAGTGATCTAATTCTATTTAATTTCAACATATTTATAAATATGATATCCATATACAGAATCAAATACCCAAGAAGCTAATGAAGTAGATATAAGTCTTGCAGTTTCTCTTCCAATAACCTATTATTCCAAAATGATAACAATGGTCATTAAATTTGGAATTGTTCTTCTTCGCTTTAACTATCTTAACCATCTTGGATGCTTTTCCGAATACTTTTTTTAGACTTCTTCTTAGTGCCCTTAGAGGAATCAATGGCCAAGACTCACCCACTACAAACTTTAAGGTTGGACTCAACAGTCTTGAGCATGTTCAACAACTCAGTGAGTGTGCACTCGAGTTCTTTATATCAAAATTCATAATTAGTTATGAATAATTCTGTGGCATAGATTGAATAACCAAGTATATACATTGTTCATGGTCCATGACTGAACTCTATTGAGACAACTTCTCAATGTAATCAACATCTTCATTACATGAGTACTGATTGCAGATCCTCCGTCACTATGCACTAGTATAGTTGGTAGGAAATTTCATATATTTCCACACGTGATTGTTTATCATTCAACTCCTTGAGATGAAAAATCATTGTGTCGGCATTTATACCCTCATGTTGCTTTTGTAAGTCAAGTAACATAGTTGCAAGTATCACACATGTTGCACTACTATCGTCATCACTGTAAACGTAAATGACGAAAAGTAAAATAATAATCTATAAAATGCATCAATTGATTTAACATGGTCTTTTATTAAGTTAATTATGTTCCCACCGTTAATTCAAATTTATGACACTCTCACATAAATTTAT
>CAIGRT010191931.1:0-10447 GCA_903798405.1 Fraxinus platypoda | reverse complement strand
TATGACTTTTTCACGTTTTAGTGCATTTATATATTGATAAAAAAAAATTTAACATTATTTAATTAAATATTAATAAACAATCTTATTATTGTGGTCATCAGCGACCGCTCTAGCTGAGTTAATAACCTGGATCCGTCCCTGTACAGAAGACAGGCCTTTATATTTATTATATGATAATTATGTAATTTGTTACAAAATGTGAGGACTGCTTTACCCTCTGAAGTTGCGCATTCTCATTCCTCTGATTAAAGCTGAATTTTTAATCAAAAACTACTGCTAAATTACACGTACGTTAACAGAGCTCAGATAGCTGACAGCATAACAAAATTGTGTATCTGAATGAGTGTGTATGTGTTTCCATTTGGCTTACTATATGCATTTTTGTGCAGGTTGGAGACAAAGTACAGAAGGGGCAGGTTCTGTGCATCATTGAGGCAATGAAGTTGATGAATGAAATAGAAGTAAGTAAATTTTCTTCTCTATCTGCAGTTGTTTCGAGATTCTACCATTGTGGTGTGAGTTGTGGCTTTGCTCTTTCTTGTTCAACTAGACCAATAAAGTCGATTGCTTTTTAATATTCTCAAGTGCTAATTACAACTAAATACTTTGGCAGTGAAACCTTAAAGGGCTGTTCTCTTCGTGTTTCAGTTTTTAGTTTTGAGTTTTGAATTCATTTTGGGTTTTGAGTTTTGAGTGTTCATTTTGATATTGTTGAAAATGCATTCTTTTTGTCATTTTGAAAAATTGTTTTCAAAAATAAAATGAAAAACGCGTTTACTTTCTAATTTTGAAAAACTGATTATTCAATATATATATATATATAGTTCTTTTACTTATATAACAAAGCAAAAGTGGTTGCCATTGTGGTTAAGGCATTGAAATTCCATGTTGGTGACCCGGGTTCGAATGTCAGTCACCTACCAATTTATTTGAAAAAATTTGTACTGTGCATATAAAAAAGAAAATCTCTTTGTATTGAATTGCGGTGAAACGGAATCGAACTCGTGACTTTCAGAAAATTCGTAACTCTCCCAACTAAGCTATCCCGCTATTGGCAAAATCCGGTTGTTCTCCGCGTTTTGAAATTTTGGCTTGATTTTAACTGAAAACAATCAAAACGACTTTTTTGGCATTTTCCGTTTTCTTTNATTGAATTGCGGTGAAACGGAATCGAACTCGTGACTTTCAGAAAATTCGTAACTCTCCCAACTAAGCTATCCCGCTATTGGCAAAATCCGGTTGTTCTCCGCGTTTTGAAATTTTGGCTTGATTTTAACTGAAAACAATCAAAACGACTTTTTTGGCATTTTCCGTTTTCTTTGTAAATTTTAAACTCGTTTTTGGAAATTTGTTTCTGAAAATAGATAAGTAAACGTGTTTTCAGTATTTTCAAAAACAGAAAACTCAAAATGGCCAGAAAGCAGCAAAGAAAACAAGCCCAAAATTTTTCTTTTTCTGTTTTGAACTATATCAATGATATCTTCTGTTTTTTCGTGCTTCACACTCCAGTCTAATCTCTGAAATAATGTTCCCAATGTCTTTATCTGATGACTGCTTTTAAGAGTAGTGTTTGAGCATACTTAAGCCTTTGTTTGGCCCTCCTTTTCGAAACTCATTATTTCCTCAAACTCATTTTCAACCACACATTTTATGGAACTCACAACTTTTATCAACTTTTAAACCACGCATTTCATCAATTTTTATCAAAATCTACTAAAAATATAACGATTAGCTAAACCAAAAAGGGGCTTAATGGATTATCATCTTATGAGAATTTGTTAGAAAACAACCTTCTTGCAAAAATTTAATAATGTAACATACAACATGCTTGGGTGTTTTATTCACGGTTTAAAGTACAAATAGATAGAAATGAAATGTGGATAAGTAGGTAGTACTTGTAGATCCCACGAAATATGTGGATAAAAAGTGGTTTGGCCAATTATAAACTATTTATAAACAATACCCAAACAAGGCATGGTGTTTCTGTTCAATTAATAATACATTAGCAATTTAGAACTGAAACATCCTTCATCAAAGTTTCTTCTTGCTCATTTTTATATATGTTCTTTTTTTATTAGCACAACCTTTCCATATCATAGAATTATCCTACTAAATGTGGAGTATATTTATTGAGAAATGTTATTTTTTTGTTATTAAGCCCATGTTTTGCCCCCATTAAAATTTTAATACATTTTTCTCTCTTCTTTTCAACCACACATTCTCCAATAAAATAATATTACACATAAATTAAAAACTTTTTCTTCTTTTTTAGCCATACATTCTCCCAAAAATTATTATTTCAAGATACGCTATCTCCAAAAATCTCATTATAATAGGGGCCAAACAAGGGCTAAGCACTTGTTTTAGCCCCATTATCTCCAAACTCATTTCTCCAAACTTATTTTCAACCACATTTTCTTCCAGTGAAATAATTTTGCACGTAAACGCAAACTTTTCGCTACTTGTTAACCACAAATTCTCCCAAAAAATTACTACTCCTTCTATCTCATTTATATAGGTTCACTTTCCTTATTTTCTTGTCCCAATTATATAGTCTTGTTTCTTTATTAAGAATTTTTTTTTTTGTCCATTTACTAATATACCATTATTATTTACTACTTCCAATAATAATTTACTACTTTACAGGCTTACTTTCCTTTTTTTTTTTTGTTCCAATTATATAGTCTTGTTTTTTTATTAAAAATGTTTTATTTTGTTCGTTTACTAATATACTCTTATTTCTTTACTACTACCAATAATAATTTACTACTAGTTATTGATAATTAAATAAGGGTAAATTAGGAAAGTTTTTGGCAAAAATTGCTTTTCCAATAACATTTAATAAGATTTCTTAATTCGTGTGAAAAACAAAACAAGCCTATAAATGGACAGAGGGAGTATTACAATATCTATTCTTTCAAAAAATGGGGCTCAAATAGAGCCTAAGTTTGAAATTATTGAAGTTGCGGCAGAAGGAGACCAAAGCTGTAAGTGATAGCTATTTTATGGTCTGAGAATATCTCTGCTTAACTTGTTAGACTACAAAGATGAGTTAGCCATGAAGGCAGTGCATGACTCACACTGAATTAATAGTTTAATACTCATGCCTGCATTCAAAATCATGCATATGATTGTGTTCCTCTGCCAATGTCTTTGCCTTGCTCATTATCTCCACTCTCCTATGAGGCATAAACATGCTGTGCACATAGGGCACTACATTTTCTGAAAATTGGTTCTTGATAGAAATTATTCCCTCCTTACAATCAAAGTCTTAGAAATTTTAGAGTTCAGGTGAGTTGATAATGTGAGTATTTGAGAGACGTTTCGATTTTCTCTCAAAACAATGGCCAAGAATTCTCATGAGCTGCATCACTCACGTCATGTACTTCAAGTAAGGGTATTTTCAAAGAAAAAAAAATAAGTTTTCTGTAGAAGAGATCACTATTTGGGAAATTTTCACCAGGGAAACAAGGTCATTCGACCATGGATAAGGTAACATTTTGTTATGTACCTTCCAATTTCGTTTTAAGTTAATTGTCAAGCATAGATGCAATGACTTATTAAAAAAGAAGAAGAAATGAGTATCAAAATCAATTTTATTCTTAAAAATCTGGAAAATAAGAGGCGAAAGGTAGTTGACACTATAATTTAGAAAAGAAAAACATGAATAGGATAGTGGTTTTGGAATATTCTTCTGACGGAGTTTAATGAAGCACATCAGAAGTGGCCAAACAAGTTCTTCAGTTTACCCAAGTCTTGGATGATCACTCCCTTAACTTTTTGTTTTCTTTTTCCTAGTTTGATTAAACATTTTTTCCTACTTTTGTTCTCTGTGAACCTATTACATTGGATCCCTAAAGCTTCAGGATGAACTTATTCTGTTCCCTTTGTATTCCCTGTCTCCACATGTCTAACACAGATAACTCTGGTCTGGGGTAAGTGTCCGTGCTCCCTAGCTTTGAAATTTTGGTCGAGTGGTATCTGAAACCTCGACCTATAGATGAATAGATGAAAGCATTATAGCAATGAATCTGTTAAAATCTTATGTCTGATTACTCTTATTTTTTGATGGACTTGATGTGTTGTCTTTGAATGAGAAAGATACTGGGTCTTGCTGTGGGGCGTTAGGACCAACTCTTAGAAAGCTGATCAAGGCATGCTTGGGCAACCTATTTTGATGTGCCAGCTGTCATTATCAACGACATGATTGCAATAATATTTCTCTCCAATAATCGCTATATTCTTTTGTGATGCAATGTTAAAGTGTTGGTTTTGGAGCATTAATGTGTTGATTTCCGCATTAATACAAATTCTGATAAAAAGATGGACTGTGACCTGCCTTTCTTTCCTTGATGTCCCTAATGTGCAGAAACATGATATATTGCTGAATATGCATAATTATGTAATAGCATCATAGTTTGACTATTTGAAGTTATATGATTTGTTTATCTCACATGACCCGAATCATTCTATGTAGGCTGATCAGTCAGGAACAGTAGTTGAGATCCTTGCAGAAGATGGCAAGGCCGTCAGTGTTGACACCGTGAGTTCTCTGGACTAATCATTGTCGCTTAATATCACAAGTGCCTCTATTTTTTCTCTGCCTATTTATGAGTTTTCTCACATGACTCTTTACCATCTACAGCCTCTCTTTGTCATCAAACCATAGAGTGAATGGAGTGAGGAGCAGTGCTTATGAAAGCATGGTATTTACCTTAGAATTATTTTGAGACCGGCGTAAAACATTTACTAGCAAGTACTGGTGGTTTTGCTTGGGTGAGACTTTAGTTAGAAATTAAACTAGTCTTGAATAATTTGTTTTCCATAGTTGTCCTAGAGTTTTAGATGTCTTTGAATCGTCTGTGCATGGATAAGACTACTGTAATTTTGTTATTTTGGCTAACATACTTATGATTTGAGGATTTGGTCATTATGAGGTGAAAGAGTTTATATGCATTATGGAATTGAAGTTCAATTTTGTGACAATTTATTTCCTTCACTTACTATTATGTATTGTGTTGTGGGTGATAGTATCTACGAGGGCGTTGATATGAACTTTGCTTAGTTCAACTGTGTACCTTTTAAGGGAGGTCTTGGGTTCAAATAGCCTGGAACGCGCAAGGAAAACCTAGTTGGAACCCAATCCCTAGTTGAAGTTCGTATAATGCATATGGGTTGAACCTGGCACAAACCACGTCGGGGTGTGGAGCCGAATCTGGTGGGCAGTCCTTGGTTAAGGGACGTATTGTTATTAAAAATGTGTGGTTTTGAGGATGAAAGTAGGGATTGCAAAATTCAATGTCCCCGTCCGAATAGTAAAAAGGGGAGGGCGGAGAATATGATCCCCACCCACAAATTTTTTTAATTTTTTTAATTTTTTATTTTTGAACTCTACATCTAGCATAGTAGACCTCATGCAATAACTACCCTAGCTCTTTGTTTCATTTTGTCTGGAACAATCACAAACACTTTTTCTATTATGGATTTACAACTAGAAATTCAATGCATAATTTAAGCATTCAATGTGTATTCCTGAATAATCTCATTTTTCAATTATTCAAATATTTCATTTTATCAAGTTCAATATTATTATTATATTAGCCATAGTAGTCAATTTTTTTATGTTTCGATGTAACAAGAAGATGTTATTTGTAACAATTTATTTTTTTCATTTTCATTCTTCTACTCATTTTCAACCACACATTCTTCAATAAAATAATATTTTCCATCACATCAATAACTTTTCCTTCATTTTCAACCACATATTCTCCATCACATCACTTCAAAAAAATGCATTCTTTTATTTTAATGTGCACCAAACAAGCTCTAAATAATCTCATTTTTCAATTATTCAAATATTTCATTTTATCAAGTTCAATATTATTATTATATTAGCCATAGTAGTCAATTTTTTTATGTTTCGATGTAACAAGAAGATGTTATTTGTAACAAGTACTTTTGTTGGTTGGTTAATTGGTGACATTTTATTCATGAATTATGTTTACATTTTTCGATTTGAATCCTATTTAAAAAAATAATAAATTAAGTGGGATGAAGAATCCAAAAAAATTTTAATCATGTCTTGCTTCCTGAAAATCTCCTATATGATGATATGGGGATAGGAATGGTCATCCGAGCCTGGCCTGGCCATGGTCCCGATTTGTCCAGTTGTCATCCTTATGCTTAGCTTCCTTAAATATGCATTTGCCCGTGTCACTTTCTCAATGATTAAAAACAGTGAATGTTACAAAAAGGGAGAGGAAGAATGACACAAAGGGATAAAGCGTCTGAGGTGGATAGGAAGGCGGTTTGAGATGGCCGGAGAGTCGAGCGGTGGTTTAGTGTATCTTGTTTCCTTTTCATCCTAAATGGACCTTTTCTCATTCATCTCGTCAGAAATGGTGCAGATTGATTTAGTTTGAAATTAGAAATGCATAGCAGAAAATATTTACTGAGCACGTATCGTTTGAAATGCCACGATTTTGAGTTTTATAAATGAAAATTTTAGTGCAACTGAATAATTGAATAATTTTACAATGTGGGATATAACTATATGAGCAGTTACGCAGAAAAGTCGATACACTCAAAAGTTCATCCTGCAACACACAGTGAAAGGAAGATATATCTAACAAGGTTTCAATTTCCTTGCATCTTTCAAATAGTATGGTCTGAACTGACCAGAGAAAAAAAAGAAGATATTAAAGAAGACTGACACGATGCCTTAACTAGATTCTGAAAATGATTTCTGACAATATAAAATCATATAGTTTCAATATCCCCTTTTTCGAACAAAAGTACTAAGCTACATCTGAGCCTATGAAATTCGGAATTCCAGATATCCGTCGAGTAATCTTACTCAAAATTATCGAGCGTCAGCGTTGATGTTTGGTCCGATTAGTAACAACATATTTCGAAATATACACACACAACTAGGCAGGCATATAAACAAAGAAATGTAAGCAGTCAATAGAAGCTTGCATGATAATCATCGTCCAAGTAGATGTAAATTTTACTGGCCATGAATAAAGAACAGAGATCTTCACTGCAGTTAAAAATTTGTGTAACAAAAGGAAAAGGTGGCAATTTAAAGAAAAAATTGAGTGATTGGGAAATCGGAATAAAGAAGTAAATTGACGATCCTATCCTTGATCTACATGAGCAATACATATTTTCTCATCACAATTAAAAAGGGTCTAAAACTATCGGAGCCATACCTTATTTCGGCAAATATTAGATCAAAAATTTCAACATTATTTTCACCACAACCTTTAACAGTATTTGGACGAAAATGACCAGTAGGAAACTCCATCGCGATTTAGGACAATTATACCAAGAAACAAAAGTTGAGAATAGAAGTGCAAAAAGTAAGCCGCAATAAACAAAAAATTGGAGCCAACGCAGAATACTGCATATAATAAAGAAGGGATGCCTCGTAAATGAGTCTTGGAGCAAATCAAATTTGTATAGAAGCTTACAAGTTATCTAATCATCAAGAGCATGTAGTAAATATACAAACTTTTACTGTGCAATGCAATTGTAACCATGTACTTGTAGACAAAACGATATGAATTCCATCATGTTTTTTAATCCTTAATCGAAGGTCGCTTCTGAAATGCATAAACCTTCTCGTTCTCATGCAGCAAACCAGATTTTCGAAGTCAAGAATCCTTACTAGTATTCTTTGGCTTTTTGTCTCAGTTCATTCAGCTCATTTTCAATTTCAGGATCTTGAAACTTTAATGATGAGCTTGTACTGGCAACACGGGTTCTCCCTGGCGGAAGCTCTCCCTTCTGTTTTTAAGTAAATTATGACATTTGTCAATAACTATGGCGTAAAATTGAAAGAAAATCTAACACAACCTGGTTACGACATATCTTGAAGAGGAGATTTGCTAATGTAAATTTGCCGGGGAAAAAAAGGAAAAATTATTTTGAAGTCAATGTCAGTCAAAACTAAAGGGAATAGTCATATGTTGTCTCCATAAGCAGTCATAACCAATGGGAAACAAAATAATGCCTTTAACGGGGTAAGAGAATAAGTAAAATATAGTGCATCGACAATGAGATACCTTTGTGCTTCCGGATAATTCTTTTTTTAAGTTGGCAAGGTCATCATCAACCGAAGAACTCTCTAATAATGCAAACTGCAAAATCAAAAACCTTGAGAAAATCACACAGCATATTCTTTTGGTGATAAAACCTGAATCGAGCAGAAGTTTATACATATAATATCTTGAAATTTAAACAAGGATTAAAGCATGATGTCCCTTCAATGGGAATTTAAATGCTGTTCAGAAATTAACGGAAAAACTAGAAATAGTATGAGAACACAAACTTAGAATCTCTCCGAGGCAGAGAAGAAACCGTATATAATCACTCTAAAGGCCTTCTAAGAATCTCTTTCATAAACTTTAATGGATTCCCACCAATAAAAGATAAAAATTGAAAGAAAAATATTATTTTTCATTATGAGATTATATTATACTCATAGTGATGCATACATCATCGAGATCGAGATTTATTTTATTGTTATTGGACTTGTTATTTATATTTTATATTATTGGGCTTGTAGTAGCAGGTTGACCCAAGCCCTTCAAGTTAGGTTTTTGCTATTTTTTGGATTTTCATTGTAGTTGAATAATTATTGATTGAGTAAAAATTACATTGGCAGCTGTCACGTCTTCCCCTCTTTTCTCCCGTCTGCTTCTTCTTCTCTCTGTCGTGCTCCCGTTTCATCTTCTTCTTCTTCTTCTTCTTCTTTCTCTTCTATTATTGATATTGAAATTAACCCCCATTGATTTTACATCAAATTGGTATCAGAGCTAAACCTGGTTTCCATCATCAATTTACATCCCAAACACTGCTAAACTGCAAAACCCAAAACTGCTAACCACGCCCAAACTGTAAAACACCAAACCACTAAATTAAAATCTAATAACCGTCGTTCAACACCCCTACACAGAGAACACATACTAACCCTAATTGCAATCGCAACCGTCCGCAACCCGCACCCGCCGCCAACAATCAACCCAACCTGCAAATTCGATCTGTCGCCTTTAGAAGACAACCCAGCACCACCAGCAGAACCACAAACAGCCGTTTCCCATCAACACACCAGAAGAAATCAACGCACCAACAAAGGAAGCACGAAGCATAAGCAGAAAGCACAACAAAAAAAAAGGGTTGTATCTCGTCTGCCCCATAGGGTAACTCCAAAGAAGACCCAGAAATTCCCAACCAATCAAATCCGGCACCGCCTCTAGCCCAGAAAGCTCTCGCGCCGCAAGGTTCCCGACACCGGTAGAAGAAGAATAGTGGGCTTCAGTTACAACTCCCTTATTAATTTGCACAGGAGGCTTTTGTTGGGCTTCAGTTTTTGCGTTGTTTCTAGTTTTTGTTTTGGGCCCTATTTTTGTAATTTATTTTTAGTTACTAAAAAAAAAAAAAGTTTGTTTGGTATTTTTGGGCCTCAATTGTGGCCTGTTCAATTCTGTAACTTGATTGGTACTTGGGCCTTCGTTTTTATTATTAGTGTAATTTATTTTTAATTAAAAAAAAAGTATTTTCTAACATTTTTGTAAGTACCTCTCTTTGACCTGATGATCGGTTCAGTTACTTCAACGAGCAAAACGGGGAGCTACTGCTTTTGGTGATCAATTACTTGGTACTCAATTATTTCGACGAATAACAGGGAAGCTACTACTTCTTTGTCTTTAGTTTATATTACTGTTTCGTCTTAAAATTGCATCAATTAAATTTTTGTGCTGCTGTTATTTTATTCTTTACCTACAATTTACGTCCATAAATCCCTACTCTTGTTATATCTCCACTTTTATCTTCTTTATTTTACGAGATTAAGTTGCTGACTAGTATTTGACATTTGCTTTATTATTTTACATAGATCAGAGGTATTAACTTGCCATATGTGGATTTACATAATCCCAAAAATAAAAAAAAATTTGATCAGGTCGTTATTTTCGATTTTAAAACGAGTTGTTTATTGGTTTCTCCATACAGTTCATTTAGCTGTAGTACATTGCATACAGTTGTGTAGTGGTCGTCTTGTCATATCTAATTCCAGTAACCTGACCATGGACCCATCCCAACTTGATGCCCTCACTCGACAATTAGCACAACTTGCCACTAACCAACAACAGTTACAAACTCAATTAGCGGGGGTCCAAACTGAAATGACCGTTACTCGTGAGGAAAATAGAGACTTAGCTGCTAGGTTGTCCACCTTTGAACAAACCCCACATTCGACTGAAGCTGAAAACTCGAAAGCGTCCAGTAATAGGCATTATCGTCGTCCCCAAGGTGGCCGACCACACGTTAGGCATAACCGACTAACCGTAGATATGGACATCAAGTTCGTGAACGAGAGCGAGAGCATCATCGTCATGATACTCAATCTCCTCCTCACCACGATGACTGTTTCTTTAGAAAC
>CAIGRT010191911.1:0-16016 GCA_903798405.1 Fraxinus platypoda | reverse complement strand
ACATTAATACCCTCCAAAATGGTGCAAAATTTGGTGCCACATTGGAGCGCTTTTGCACCAAATTTTGGTGAAATTTAGGGGTTGTTCTCTTTGTATTTCAATTTTGTGTTTTGAGTTTTGAATTCATTTTGGGTTTTATGTTTTGAGTGTACTGAGATTGTTGAAAATGTGTTCTATTTGACATTTTGAAAAATTGTTTTGAAAACACCCAAAACGCGTTTTGAAAATTTTGACTTGATTATAACTGAAAACACCCAAAACGACAAATTTGTCGTTTTGGGTTTTCTTTGTAAATTTTTAACTTGTTTTCAAAAACGAGTTTGCGAAAATAGGAAAAAGAACGTATACACCCAAAACGCGTTTTTAAAATTTTGACTTGATTATAACTGAAAATACTGTCGTTTTGAGTTTTCTTTGTAAATTTTTAACTTGTTTTCAAAAACGCGTTTTCACTGTTTTGAAAAATTGAAAATAGAAAACGACTTGAAAATGGTAAAGAGAACAGAACCTTAATGTTTTGGTATTGTCATTGGAGATAGCCTAAGCCCTTAAAAATTTATTCCTTTAGACTATTGAACTCAATTCTGAAAATAAGTCTCGAATTTAGTCCAAAATTCTTATCAATTCTTGATTACATGACTATATAATTTTACCATATCATTAGCATTTGTCATGTACATGAAGTTAAATCTTACTTTTAATTAAATTTAGCTCTTACTAGATTTTTTTTTAAAAAAAAAAAAAAGGCCTGGACAAATTCATACTGTCGATAGCCATACAAGCATATGCATGCATGTTCATACAGGATTTTGAATCCGATGATTTTTCAGAATTTAAAAAAGAAATAGAAAATAAAAAATTAAGGTAGAAATAAGTGAATAATGATTTGAAAAGAATCAAGGAGTCTGCACATTGGAGTCCTTGGATTTATTCTCTTCTGAAGATGGTCGATTCTCCGAGTCGGATAGCCTAACCTCTTCGATCATTCTAACGACTTCGTCCATGTTTGGTCGCATGTCCGGCACCTTTGCAACACACGCCATGGCAATCTGCAGCATCTGCACCATCTCTTCTTCAATGTTTTGGAACCTCATTAACTCAACATCGAAAACTTCAGACGTCCATTCTTCCCTGACAACTGACTGAACCCACCTCGGGAGATCAACGATATCATCTCGTCCCGGTGATTGAATCGGTTGTTTTCCTGTAAGCATTTCAAGTAGTACAACTCCAAAGCTGTACACATCTGATTTGTGAGTGTGTTTCCGAGTTTCGATTACCTCGGGAGCACGGTATCCTGCCTGTCGAGATGAAGTGGCAGGAGAGTTCATGAGAGGGGCTAACCCGAGATCGGATACACAACCATCCAGTTCTTGATTCAAGAGGACGTTGGACGACTTGATGTTTCCATGAGTAAATTTAGCACCACCCACAGAATGGATATGAGCAATGCCCCTTGCTGCTCCTAGGGATATTCTGACTCTTGTACTCCAATCTAGAGGTGTTCTTCCGGCCGTCTTGTTTCCTGTTAAATTTAAACTGAGCAAATATAAGTGAAAAAAGTTCATCATTCTGTCCACAGAGTAGAGCAAGAAGCCAAAACACAACCTACGAAAATGGATGATAGACAAGTTTCCTTGCTTCCGAGTTCTGAATTTGTTCTTTCGAAAGGCCATACACTGAATTCTATTGATCTGACACATTTGAAAATGACAGATTCTAGTCCAGCCGAAGATTTAAGATGCTCAAAGATTACACTGCAGAGAAATTATATCTAAAATACAATTGCCTTGTGAATTAAGATTCTCTCCCACGAGTAAAAGATAACAGATCTTTTTTTTTTTTTAGTTTTTACGTTCAACAACCAAACTTTATGCTGGATTAAGTAATCTACAGTTTTGCCATTGTCTTCCTGTGATTTCTCTTCATGTTATCCACTTGGCAATTTTTTCTGTTCTCTATTCGTTTGTGAAAATTGTTGACTGGTCATTAGTTTTGTTCTACTGTTCGATTTCAAAGTAATCACTAAGGAAAACTCTCATCTTCAAGAGTAACCAACGTGCTAAATGAAACACAAGAAAAAAGAAGAAAGGCAGAAGAAAGGAAAGGAACGAGAGGGAGGAAATTGCATACCGTGCAACACCGTTGCCAAGCTGCCATTTGAAAAATAATCATAGACTAAGAGCTTCTCGTCCTTGGAGTAGTAATAAGCTCGTAAAGGTACAACATTGGGATGCTGTCCAACTCTCCCGATTATTTCCATCTGCTGTTCGAAGTCCTTCTTCCCAACAATTACTTCTTTCAATCTTTTCACGACCACTGTTGTCGACTCCTCTAAGACGGCTTTGTATCCTGTCCCAAAACTACCCTTTCCAAGAACTTCAGCAGAGGCCCGTAACAAGTCCTCAAGATCGAAGTTGTAAGAACAGCCTTCGAAGAAAACCAACTTGTTCTTCTCGGGTTCTTGCACCCCACTGCCAAACTCCTCGCTTGATTTCTCTCGACTCACACCAACAGAAGGTTTAACTTTTGGCACTGGACTGTCATCACTTTGCTTTCTCTTAAAGTAGCACAGGAGTAAAACTAGTGCTATAAGAAATAGCACCACAGCCCCTCCAACTGCAATGGCAATAATAGCTCCCAAAGTGAGTTTTTTCTTGGAACTTTGCTTCGGAGGGACATTTGGCGGAGGTGGAAAAGTACTCGGTGAAGGAGCAGGTGGAAGAGAAGGTGAACAAGAATCTAGTGGTGGCCCACATAAGGAATTTCCAGTGAATGAAGAATTTGGGAACTTCTGTAGAGAAGAAGGAATAGAGCCATTAAGATGGTTGTTGCTTAGATTCAAACGTTTGAGCTGTGGAGCTAGATTGGGAATTGATCCAGAAAGAGAATTGTTTTGAAGGCTCAAAGCAGTAAGTCGAGTCAAATTCTGAATTGTTTGGGGAATTTTTCCCTGAAATAAATTGAATGATAGGTCCAAGATAGTAAGCTGAGGAGAAAAGATAGTTGGAATATTACCGGAGAAGTTATTATGTTGGAGAAAGAGGTAATGAAGAGAAGGAAGTGAAAGAATATCAGGAGGCAAATTACCACTAAGGAGATTGGAGCGAAGACTGAGAGTCCTCAGAGCATCCAACTTTCCAAGGGTGTTCGCTGGAATAGGACCCTTAAGTCCAATGCCAGGAAGCCGCAGATAAATCACATTGTTAGCATCCGGGGTACAAGTGACTCCGATCCAAGAATTGCAGACTGGCATAGCAGAATTCCAGTTGAGCCTCCTACCATGTGGCACAGCAGTGGCAAATGCTAGAAGGGCTTGTTTATCTGAATTCAAGTCACCAAGAACCAGAGGAAAAAGACTCATGGCGATGAAGAAGAAAAGAAGAAACATATTGATAGAGCAGAGTTTCATAAGGCAATCCACAGGGACACGAACGTAAAATTGCTGCAGGTACCACCGTTCTTCTGATGGAATAACAGAGACAATAATACATGGTTAGATTATCCAAATTCCAAACACAAAATGAGGCACCAAAAGAGGATAATAAAACGAAGGTAAGACATGGAGTATTAATTTGAGTAGCAAGTAACAGTGAGCATTCACAAAAGGCACAAAATAGAAGAAAATAAATTCTGCAGGTAATAAGATCAAAAATATATATATATATACAAATTCGTAGAACTGAAAATCTCATCAAAATTTGTACGCAAAATGTTATGAAATTCAAAGACTATAATGTGGAAATGGATGTTGATACAAGAGAAACCATTAATACCAAAAAAAAATGAAACAACAAAAAAAGAAAAATCTATGTTAATGCTATTTTGAACTGAAGAGCAGATTTCATAAGCTTTTGGTTTCAAATGGGAAACATCTATACCTCTCTTTCAAGTTATACATCAACAATGTCAGGAAAAAAAAAAAGGAGAGAGACAGAGACTATATATCAGATTATTACCAACAACAAAATCATATTTCTCCTTCAAAATGGCACTCGGATATTTTTCTTCCAATCAAAACGTATGCATTTTCCACAGCGGCCGATAATTCATTTTTAGGAATTCAAAATGATTCTTAATTGAAAAGTGCAGTTATGCAATTAACAATAGCCCACTAGAGCTGGAAAAAGGATTTTTAAAGTTCAACCACAAAGAATTTGAAAATTGAAATATAATGAATAAATCTTAAAAATCAAGTCTTCTCTACTCTTTCAACACAGAAAAAAAAAAAAACAAAAAAAAACGGAGCATATTATTGACCCTTGACAGCCATTATTTGGAAACAGCTGACAAGGAAACAGAATTTACAAAAAAATAAATACAAAATATGCATCTTGCTAAAGGAAAGTGCAGATGCATGGAACCTTTCTCTATAATCTTCAAGCACAGTAAAGTAATAAAAAATGCTTATTTTACAAGGGAGTGGATTAAAAGTTGCAGCCAGCACAGCATATAGCTCAGGCTTAATAATTATGCATTTTTTAGCTGCAGGAGTTTGTAATTAATTAGCCCAAAATCTTCTTCCCTTAGCATAAAAAATTCAACGCCCAAAATCTTCTTTCCTTAACATAAAAAATTCAACACTTGATTTGATGCCAGATGCTAAAGAAAACATTTTCATGGGAATGGTAAAGTAAAAATGGGATTTTGGGTAGCTGAGAAGCTCTTAAATCTTCACCCAATTCACACGTTTCAGTGTAACTAAGAACCCTAAACTTGCATTATTAGCATTCATTAGGATGAAATTTTCCATCCGTACAATCTTGTTCAACAAAAGAAATAAATGTGCACAGATTTTTGTGCAAAAGAAAACAAAATTCAACAGCCTCTGCAAAATGTACAAACATACCACCACTCAGATCTGCTATAAAACATTTTGTGCTTCGATCTTAGTTAATTCTTAAATCCCAAAAAAAAAAAATTAGAAGGGCAAGGCAAAACAAAGAGAAACCCAAATTCACCTCGAAACATTCTGAGATTCCCAGACAAGTTTTTTTTTTCCCTTTTTCGAAATTTTCTGAGTTCTATATGGAGTTTGTCAAGAATGCTGAACTTGAGAGGCGAAACCTGAGTTTTCTGTAATGTTGAAACTGCAGTAACTGGAGGCATTGGAGGGTGTTACAGGACTCCAACTGTGCTGCAGCAGCATTAAAAACACCATGCTTTTGTCAAAGATTTACTTACACAATTGGGAATTCAATTCACAGATCCAGCAGTAAAATGAAGACAGAAATTTGTGAGTTAAATTTGAGTTTTATGAGCTGGAAAAGAATGGAGAGAGAAAGTCAGTTGCGTCGATTCACTCAACCACTGACTGAAAGTGAGAAGGAGCATATAAGAGAGAGATAATGCTGTTCATTTCTTTATAGACATGCTTTCAAAGAGAGAGTAATGTTGACGATGACCGTCTGGACCAGATTGTAGTCTGAATTCGTAAATTGACTTTGAGTAAGAAATTTATCATTTGCAGTTTAAAATACAAGTTTTTCATTTAGCCCCGTTCGGGAGGGATTAAAAGTCAATTAAAATTGAAAATATGGCCGTTATTGAGTCTCACTCGTCTAATAAAAGTCAACAATAATGACTATATTTTCAATTTTAATCCACTTTTAATCCCTCCCATCAATTAAAATTAAAAATATGGTCGTTATTGGGTCCCACTCGTCTAATAAAAGTCAACAATAACGACTATATTTTCAATTTTAATCCGATTTTAATCCCTCTCATACAAGGCCTAATATTTTCTCTTCACATCATAATCATATTATGTACAAGAAGCAAAATTCTTTATTCAAAAATACTCAAGTGTACATCATTCTTGACATTTGATGTATGGTTAAAAATAATTGGAGGAAAAATTTGTATATCATCCAATGGTGTTTTGTCACGTGACAAATGGAAAAAATAATGTAAAGGATGGTGTATATGTAGCATAATTGCAATTTATTTGGTTAATCTCAATATTTTAGCTTCATTTTAGAATAATTTATAAAAAAAAATATTTAATTTATAAGCAGATAAAAATAAGTGGTGCATAAATGAATATTATTTATGAATTCATTAGGACGCGTGATTAGAAATAAAGCTTAATTGAAAGTACAAGTCGAAAAGCAACTAACGGAATCGAGATTCGATGGTAAAAAAAAATGAACAGGTGAGTTTTAGGAAGATGTTTTATAAAGTTTTAGCAAATATTGATAAATGTCGATGAAATTGTGATTTAAAAAGATAAAAGTTATGAATGTATGATTAAAAAGTAAGAAAAAATTTTGGGTTTACGTGCAAAATATTTGATTATATGGTTGAAAATGAATATGTAGAAGAAAAAAGTTTTTGGATAAGAATTCAAATTTATAATTTTTTTAATATGCAAAAAAAAAAATTAAAAAGAAAGAAGAAAATCTACATATAAGCTGTTGCTTGAGCCCCATTTTTCAATAAAATATTTTTTTCCAAACTCATTTTTAATCATATTTTTCGTAACAAAATAATTTTATATGTAAATTTAAAACGTTTTCTACTTTTTAATCACATATTTTTCAAAAAAATTACTATTCTAATATCTATTTTCACAAAAGAATGGAGTTCAAACAAGAGATAAGTATTTCTTTCTTTTAATGTTGGGACGAATGTCAAATCCACTCCCACACCCAACACAACCCCTAAGTCAAATTATATTCCCAAAATTTGAATCTTTTTTTATAATTTTAGTGTCATTAAGCCTACTCTATTGACTTATTGAATCAATAGCGTTGGATCCTTCCATTAGTCAATTACAATCTCGTTTAATCCTTGCCTTTTTCTAAAATTTATATTTTTCAAATACACATTTTATTGAATTATTTTTATCAATTTTCGATCACACATTTCATCAATTTTTAATAAAATCTATTACAAAATTAATTTTTAACCAAATAGATGCTTAGTCTCTTTCTACCATTGTGCCCTTTTTCTTCTGTTTTCTATTTGCCGTTTGTTAAAAGGATATAATTAATCGTGACAATGATATCACATATTTATAGTAAAAAATACGCAAGTGTACATCATCTTTGACATTAATTGGACAAAAATTATTTAGTTTTTAAAACTATTCGATGGTGTTTTATCACGTGGCAAAATGTAAATAATAATGTAAAAGATGATGTATATGTAGCATGATTGTAATTTATTTGGTTAATCTCAATATTTTAGCTACATTTTAGAATAATTTATAAAAAAAAAAATTAATTTATAAGCAGATAAAAATAGGTGGTGCATAAATTAATATTATTTATGAATTCATTAGAACGCGTGATTAGAAATAAAGCTTAATTGAAAGTAAAAGTCGAAAAGCAACTAACGGAATCGAGATTCAATGGTGAGTTTTAGGAAGATGTTTTATAAAGTTTTAGCGAATTTTGATAAATGTACATGAAATTGTGATTGAAAAAGATAAAAAGTCATGAATGTATGGTTAAAAAGTAAGGAAAAATTTTGGGTTTACTTGCAAAAATATTTGATTGTGTGGTTGAAAATAAATATGTAGAAAAAAAAGTTTTTGGATAAGAATTCAAATTTATAATTTTTTTAATATGCAAAAAAAAATTAAAAAGAAAGAAGAAAATCTACATATAAGCTGTTGCTTGAGCCCCATTTTTCAATAAAATATTTTTCTCCAAACTCATTTTTAATCATATTTTTCGTAACAAAATAATTTTATATGTAAATTTAAAACGTCTCCTACTTTTTAATCACACATTTTTNTTAAAAAGAAAGAAGAAAATCTACATATAAGCTGTTGCTTGAGCCCCATTTTTCAATAAAATATTTTTCTCCAAACTCATTTTTAATCATATTTTTCGTAACAAAATAATTTTATATGTAAATTTAAAACGTCTCCTACTTTTTAATCACACATTTTTTTAAACTATTCTAAGATCTATTTTCACAAAAGAATGGATTCAAACAAGATACAAGTATTTCTTTTAGGAAATTGTTGAATGTAGAGTCAAAATTGTACATTAATTTTGACAGCCCTCTCTCATGGGTGGGGTCCATGATTATTTTAATCGTGGACCCCACCGAATGTATGTGAGAGAGCTGTCAAAATTAATGTCACTCTAGCATAACTCTTTCTTTTAATGTTGGGACGAATGTCAAATCCACTCCCGCACCCAACACAACCCCTAAGTCAAATTATATTCCCAAAATTTGA
Source organism: Fraxinus platypoda (assembly GCA_903798405.1). Taxonomy (NCBI): domain Eukaryota; kingdom Viridiplantae; phylum Streptophyta; class Magnoliopsida; order Lamiales; family Oleaceae; genus Fraxinus; species Fraxinus platypoda. The sequence goes on along the minus strand of CAIGRT010191911.1, from coordinate 7,822 downwards.
ATCTTTTTTTTGTAATTTTAGTGTCATTAAGCCTACTCTATTGACTTATTGAATCAATAGCGTTGGATCCTTCCATTAGTCAATTACATTCTCGTTTAATCCTTGCCTTTTTCTAAAATTTATATTTTTCAAATGCACATTTTATTGAATTATTTTTATCAATTTTCGATCATATATTTCATCAATTTTTAACGAAATCTATTACAAAATTAATTTTTAACCAAACAGATGCTTAGTCTCTTTCTATCATTGTGCCCTTTTTCTTCTGTTTTCTATTTGCCGTTCGTTAAAAGGATATAATTAATCGTGACAATGATATCACATATTTATAGTTAAAAAAAATATTCTTATACATATTTAAATAAATAAATTTACCTAAATATATTCGAATCAAAATTAGATTACATTTCTTTTTCATTTTAGGGTTTATATTTCACCACATTTTATTGTCGTATTAAAAATTTTCAAACTTTGTTTATTGTTGCACTTATATTTTAAATATATATTTATATTATTCTTATCATCAACACTTCACTAATTAGCACACCTCGTCCATGTGGCGGAGCAACACTCGGTGAGTCCTTGCGGCCGTCCATGCTGTTTTCGTCGAAATTTTTTCCCTTATATTGAGCGAATATCCATGCTCACCTAAATTCGTCCGTACTTACTTTAATTTCGAGATCTGCCACTGCTTGTCCATGACAATAGTTTCCATTCAAGAAGTTCGTTAAGAGGGCATAAAAAAATATTTGCACATCATATTTTTAAATAAGAAAAAAATAACAAATAGAAAAGTGCGACATAATACCCTTTATTTCATAGTGCCCATCAAATTGAAACATATGGTGCAATTAATTAAAAAGTATCACAACGAAAGAAAAATATTTCTCTTATGAATTATATTTTATCAAGATCGTATTTCTCTTATGAATTATAACTTTTTAGATTGTACACAAAAAATGTCACACAACTACCTCGCCATTGTCTTAAATTTATTACCAACTAATTTATACCAATTAATATGCGGTTTGGTGTCAACCAAATTATCGTCACATGACTCACATTTACTAATCTCTAAGAGCTGGTACATGAAGTGGTTGTTGGTATTTAATTCTTTCACGTTCTACGTACTCTCCTCGACTGCTCATACAATGTTGATTTTAACGCTTTTATTATATGCTCCTTGTTCGATGGGATTAAAATCAATATTTTAATTTAAATTAATGTTAATAATTAATTTTAATTAAGAGATTCACAACTTTTCAATCATACATTTTATTAACTTTCATCACTAAAAATCCAATTTTTATTTAAACCAAACTGGGCCTACTTATGTAGTTGGCTGTGTTTGGTCGAACCATGGTTGACATCGACTGATAAAAGTCCTCGTAGTGTTCGTCTTTTAATATGGAATGAAAAAGTTGTTAATTGAATAATTTATTATCATGAACACATATCGTAAGCTCTCGGTTTTGGGAGGAGTCTGGACTCTGAATGTGAACTTTTAAAAGAATGAGTTGTCAACTCATAGAGAGTGACTCCCACCAAATATGGGATCGTTCTCGGGGACGGATCTAGAATTGAACTAAAAAAAATTTAAACCAAGCTAATATGTAAAATAATAATAATAATAATAAATAAATAACTTGAAAAAACAGTTCTTCCCTTGAACGTTTGAAATGGACGTGGGGTGGGGGACCAGCCCAGTCCCCCCCCCCCCCCCTAAATTCACCACTGTTCGTCCTTGATGGTCCAAACAATTGACCAACTTGTTTTGATTAATAGTTTAGCTCGTCCTTGTTTAATCACTATTATTTTTTAAAATATATTTTTCTCTCGTTTATTTCCTACTCATTTTTCAATAAAATAATATTAAACGCAAATTCAAAACTTTTTTCTTATTTTTCAACTATACATTATCTATCAAAATACTATTCGTTTCATTGAATAGTCAAACTCTTGTAAGCCATACAAGTCGACTTGCTTTCTCAATTCGTTTCATTGAATAGTCAAACTCTTGTAAGCCATACTCGCTAGGCGTTGAAGTTTATAGTCTCAAATCTCATCAAAATTTAGGGTTGTTTGAGTCTTATTTTTTGCGAGAATAGATTTTACAATAGTGATTTTTTTTTTTTTTTTTTTTTTTTTTTGAAAATGTATAATTAAAAAGTATGAAAAAAATTTGAGTTTACATGTAAAATTATTTTACGGAGATAAAATATGATTAAAAATAAATTTTTAAAGAATGTGACTCAAACATGAACTTAATTATGAGTCGAGACACGTTAAAATAACCTTAGACGAGAATTCTTAATTTCTTATATTCGATTTATAATTATGCCAAGACATACATTTCAAAGAAAGTATATTTCACAAATGTAAAAAGTAAAGCATGTCATTTTGATTTAAAAAGAAAACTATTCCAAATTAATACATAAATCTATGACTAAAATTGATGTAACTAATTCGATTAATGACAACTAAAAATGAACAAAGACCTGTCGTGTCAAGTTGGAGAGGCAATAGAGGTGTAGTTTGTTTGCACATATTTTGACTCTTCATTGGTTGGCTGATTAGGCGCTGCCTTCCCCCTTCACTTTTGCCCTTTTTGGTATTGCCATTTAGCATTGGATAGACACAACTCCAACACCTCTTTTTGGATTGTGCCAAGTTAAATTGAATTGTGCTGAGCAAAATTAAGATTTAAAAAAAAAAAATTTAAAATTTGTGATTACGGTTTAGTAATCGCGTATCAAAAATCCTCCTCCCCTTTTCAGAACAACTCGCTTTTAGAGTTAATTGTCAATTTTCCAACTCTTGAAGCCTTTTGATTAACAACTCGCTCAACTTCTGCCCAAGTGAAGCGGTAGCCTAGGGCACAATATTTAGGTAATGCTCCAAATTCTAGAAACCTTCATTATTACGAAACAAAAAATGTTATTTGTACAGGGTCACTGGAAGAAAAAAGGTGTCACGGGCACGTACAAGGCCGTGTGACTCTGTACAAATAGCACTTCCCTTATTAAAAATTGTTTTATCAACAGTATTCTGTATGAAACAAGATTTGTAGGTTCCGAATGGAACGATGGCCAATTGAGTTGTTGTGTGCCCCAAATTTCTCTTGTTTTGAGAGATGGAGAGATTATGAAGAAGGTACAAATTAGGTCTTATTCTAATAAATTTAAGATCGTTAGAAGAGTTTATCCAACAATTGAAAAAAAAAAAAAAAAAATTAGAAGTTCTCGTTTTCTTTCATTACTTATGATCGTGTCGAGATGGCCATAGCTCTAATTGAAAAGGATCGACCTTAGACCTTGAGCATAAGTGCAAAGCAAATACATCTTAATTATTGGCTCTACCAATTTATTATTTTTCTATCCACTATTATGAGTTCGTATTTTAATTAGTCTGTTTATTTTTTTATTATTTGACTTAGAAAAAATTGCGTCTATGAAATTCTACGATGAATATTTTATTCTTAAGTAAATATTTTTTGTTTTTCATTTTTTCTTCAAATTTATTAAAGTACGACTTTCTCGTAAAGAAAATATAAACTAACATAAATGGAAGATAAGGGAAATATTTGAACTTGAAAAGGGAGAGAGAGAGAGAGAGAGAGAGAGAGAGAGAGAGATTTCGGGGGTAGGTGCCATGCCATCATAGTCAAACAAAACGAAGAAGAATTAAAAATTCTGTCAAAAATTAGCTGTCTACAATTATGCATATTTGAATTTTATTGTGCAAAATATCATTACGAAATTCGTGAAAGATCATTTTTTATTTATCATTATAGACTTGCTTTTGTGAAAAAGAACCCTCAATTTATTTTAAATCCAGAGTTGCACTATGAATGCAATTGAACGAAAACGCGCGCGCATGGGTGGGGTGGGGTGGGGTGGGGGAGAGGGGGGGAAGATTCATCTCTTTGTTTCTTTAAATATATCGTACGATAAATTAAGTTACTCTTTAGTTAAGATCGATATCAAATTCTAATAGTTTGAAAGTAAGAATTTGAATGAAAAAATGAAGTCCAAAATTCAGAACGTAGTAGGTTACTGACAATCCATCATTCACGTCCCCGTCAATTACCAATTGTATCGATGTGTCTTGTAGTTTCTCACTCAAGATTTGTTCCCACTTCAATGTAATTGAACAAAACAGTGTTTTGACCAACTAAAGGGTGATCAACTTAAAGAAAAGTTGTCCTTGGAGGTCCCAACCAATGATCAATGGTGGCCAATTTACTCTAGGGGGAATACCTACCTACCACATGCAGACACATGTTTACAAAGTAGGTCTCGTGCTGCTTCAAAGCGATTTCCTCGTGAAATTCTTTTACAAGAAGCAAAAACAAAAATTATACCAAACAAATCTTTTTAAAAAATCAGGACGAAGAGAAACAAAGCGAGCAACCAATTGATAGGATACAATGTTGCCATTGCCATTCATGGCTTTTATTGGTGAATGGAATTAATGTTCTTAATTGACACATTCTCAATGTCGTTGAGTGCCTTGAGGAATCTCGCGGGGCTTGACAAAAACATCTTACCTTCTACCAACAAATTCCATTTTACTATATTTAACTAGTAAATTGTGTAAATTAGAATTGTTAAGGATAAATATCACAATAATATTTAAAAATAATCAATGTATAAAGATTGATTACTATTTTTAACGAGGTACTCAATATGTCTAAATTCAAAACGAGCAATCGAATTCTAAGACTATTATTCTGAAACGAGTCACTAACTTATTAAATATGTTAAAGGTAAAATCATAGATCTTTAAAATATGAAATCAATAATCAATGTTCAAAAATGTAGATTTGTTCTTCTTAAAGTGGTTAATATTTTAATATAAAACTCGAAGATTTAATAGATTAAAAGGCTTGCTTGAATAGAGTGGCTCCATTAAAATAAAATAAATTAAAACATAATCAAGACAATGAATTCGATGACGTATAGAATATTTATTGGGCCTTCGAATTTGGCTTCTAGTTGTCAGATTGCAACATCCTCTATGGCTAGTTTAGGCCACTAGCTAGCTAACTTTTAAAATTTGATGTGAATGTTGCACCATGAAGTTTTTTATTCTCATATAATTGCTTATTTTCAGATTTTAGCTTATAATCAATTCTCAATCTAACAACAAAATTCCTAACCTAACTAATTTAGTTAAATAGTTGGAAGGATGTAAGAAACGTTCATACTTAAAAGCTCTTAGAAGGATCACTAAGTATGAATATAAGTATGAATAAAATATATTAATTTTGCTGAGTTATCCCGTCTATTAATTGAGTTTATGAGTCTAGATTAAGTTCTAGCTATTGTCTTTTCCGAGTACCGTGTTGGCTTGACGGAGCCCATTCCAACTTGCATTGAATGATTTTTTTTTGAATACCATCTATTTTTACTTACGTGGTACAAAAAGAGCAAAAGATCGTTCGAAATTTGAATATTTGTTGCCTTTTTTGTTTTTTTGACCTTGTTCACCCCAGCGAGCATGTGCATAGTTTTACTTTTACTATTTATATAAGAGTAATTAGCACAAAACATTCTCATCGTTTATATTCATTGTACAACTAGTCTCAATCGTTTCAAAGTTGGTAATTGCATCTTCATTTCAACCTTATCTTGTGGGGGTTGGTACTTTCCGTCCCCTTCTACCAATTCCTTCCGTCAAATATGGATAATTGATGCAAAATGTCCATACCATTTGTTTTCATTGAGAATTAAAGTCCTTATCATCTATTTTCTCTATTAAAGTACTATATAATCACTAATTTACTCTTCTCTCTAAATAAACAAATAGGAAAGAAAGAAATAATATAAAAAAATAAATAATTACAACTAGAGTTTTCAATTTTTTTAAAAAAAAAATACAAATGAGTCTCACGTAAAACAATTTAAAATATACTAACAAAAGAATCATATTTCATCTTCCCAATTAACCCCTACACCCATCCTCTACTCTCCATCGTCACCAAATTTGAAGATGAGATTTCTTCTTTCATTGGTGGGTTCATTCAAGATTTTAATCCAAACTAGGGATGAACGAGTTGGCAATTTCCATTCCCCGCCCCATCAGGAATTTTTATTACATTGTCCCACCCTCATACCCGATTAAGTGGGACGGGGCTAGACGGGACAAATCCCCAGCCCCATTTATTTTTGTTTTTGTTTTGTCATATCTTTAGTTAGTGGATATTATTATTTTTTCCAATTTTTTAAGAACTTGTATTCTCTTTAAAAATGATGATAAATCTTTTCTTTTTATTTGATTAAAAATTAAAAATTTAAATTAATTTTAAATAGAACGGGTAGAAGTACGAGACTATTTTTCCAATAGGGCAATGACCTCTATCCCGCCCCTGCCCCATTTACTCGATTACACGGGTAATCCTCACCCATTCGCAAGTATTAGGTTGAACGGATTTTTTTGTCATCCCTAATCCAAACCTATCTAAGAGGAAAATGATTTTTTTTTTCTTAATATGTTTTGAATTATCTTAAGTGGAATTCGTTTTGACTATTTGAAAATTTTAGGACTTTGATTGCAATTATTTATTTATTTATATTATTTATCTCCTTTCTATGTGTTTATTTGAAGAAGAGGGTAAATTAATTATTTTAAAATACTTTAATGGAGAAAATAGACGATAATGACATTTTGCATAATAAAAGCAAATGAAATAGACGTTTTACACAATGAAAGCAAATGATAGCGACATTTTGCACTAATTACCCACATTTGACGGAAGTAATTGACAAATGAGAGAAATGACCAACTCCATAAAAAAATGTTGAAATGAAAGTGTAAATACCAAATTTGAAAGGATAGGGACGATTTGTGCAATGAGTGCAAATAAATAGGGCGCTTTGTGTGAATTACTCTTTTGTATAATTCATTCATGTGTTTATTTATTTATTTTTGAAAAAATGATGCATTTTAATCTAGCTTATGAAAAAAGGGCGAAACTTACTGTGATGGTGAATTTCTATTTCAAAGCTTACATTTTTTGTGCACGTGTTCATGCTAATAGTAAATATTCTGATTAATTCTGTCTGGACTAAGTAATTTGGTAAAAATTCTATATTCATCGTCTCTTTGTTTCACTACCTTTGATGTCCTGATTTTATGGCTTAGGATCGTCACGTAAGCACTAAGCACACGTGACTCCTTTTTTTTCTTCAATTTTCTACTATTTTTTAAGTCCTTGATATTTGAAGGCACAACATATCCATTTTTATAGTGTTATAATTATGTTAATGGCCACCGAAATTTTAATTCGGTGTACCGATTATGAGAGTTTTTTATCGAAACGATTTGAGATTTTATGTGCAGATTGATTTGGAGTGATTTTTAATAACAATTTTTATGATAGTCCAATCCATGTTTGAGTGTTTATCTTCTAATTTTGAAAGTTTTTTTTTTTAAAAAAAATAATATTAAATATACGTTATTTAGAGATATTTTCAATTTATACTTTTTGTATGATTTTTTTTTTACTCATATGTGATATTTTACTTATAGGTAATTTTCTTAAACTTAAAAAGTTAAATATTTACTTTAAATTTATGTTTGTATTTTTTTTTTTCTTATAAGTAAAATTTACAATTAGAAGTTAATTTTGGACTATTAAATATGTTTTATACATAAAAGAAATTTTTACTTATAAATAATTTTTTATATTTTATAAGTGAATTTCTGTCTTATTAGTACTATTTTTACTTTATAAATAATTTTTTTACATAAAAGTATTTTTATCTTATTTACTTATAAGTAATTTTTTAAATTATAATATATATATCTTCTATATATT
>CAIGRT010191903.1:0-12397 GCA_903798405.1 Fraxinus platypoda | reverse complement strand
TTATGACGTCAGAATGGATATTGAAGGAAGTCAATATTTTTCAGAAGAATCGTCCTATATCATATAGTGCTGATAGACAAACATCTTCTATTAAGTGAATTATTTTGATTTTTTTTTTTTACGACCACGTTATTAAGTAGCCAATTAAGAGTGTGTTTGGTAGGGATTTTTGGGGGAATAATTGATTTTTGTATAGTGATATGATGGGAAATGTGTGGTTGAAAAAAAAAAAAAAAATATTGATGGGGAGGAAATTGGCTTTTCACACACAAAATACACCAAGTTCATCTGGGTCGTTAAGCTCCAAAACCGTAATAATTTCTTGAATAGGGTTTTGTTTACAAGGATCCCCAATTACTGAAGATAATCCCTCTTATAGAGAATTCGAAATTTCATGCCAATTTGCCAACAAAATGCGAATTCTTGAATGGGTCGACTTTTTTCTGCCGTAGGGTTTGAGTCTCGGTTAACCCTTCGACAATGGGGGCTTTAACCATCAACCGTAAGCGCGGTGACGATTATTTTAAATCCCCAGCTCTGTTTTCGCCTTTATTTGATCATTCGTACACTCACGTTTCCAAGAAGCCCAGGTTTTCAAATTCCATGAATCAAAATACCGTTGATTTTGATCGGCCCCTATCCGCAAAATCTGTGAATTCGAGGATTTCTGAGTACCCAGATTCGAAACCGAGGTTTCCGAGGGAAGTTCATGCCCCAGTTAAGAGTTACAGATTTGGGTTTTCAGTAAGTAAGAATAAAATTGAGCCTAGCTCTAGTTTTGAAGAAAGGTCAGTTGTTAAAATGGGGAATATTTATGGAACTCTTAAATCAAAGTTAGAAGAGGCAAGAATTATTGCAATGAAAACTTTCAGGTATGTTGGGAAAGAGAATGAAAAAGACGTGATTGAGATTGATGACGAGAAGGAAAGGCAAGGTGATATATCAGAGGATTTGAGTGTTCATGAGGTGGAGGTAGTGGATTTTCCGAGGAGCAAGTGGAAGGAGGGGAATGGTGTTTTGGGAAATTCACAGGAACTTAAAGGGAAAATGGTTGATCGGTCATTGGATTCTTCTGTAATATCGGATGCAAGTTGTGTGAATGTAAAGGTGGATTCCCCGGAAAATATGATGCACTTAAGGCTGTTGAACCAGGAACCAGATGTGCTGGGGGTACCTGTTCACAGGAAGCTGTATGATTCCGCAAAGAAGAGGAATGGTAAGCTGGGTATTTTAGGTTTTGCCATAGAGTTACAGGAAAAGTTATTTCAAAGGCTTCAATTATTTCGGCCTCAGAAGAAAGTGGAAGAAACTAAGAAGGTGACATTTTTTACATCACTTATTCCAGGATGTGTTATTTTTGTGCAAATCTGCTGGATTATACTGTATCTCAGTGTGACTGTTGTTTATTTTATTTCCTTACATTGGGTTTCATTGATTTGCAGCATGTGCCCGAGGAATGTTTTAAGCCTCTTACTGTGGAGGAAGAGGCTCAGGTTGCTTTGGCTCTGTCAAATTCCAATAGGTATTTTGTGTAATAACGCGTCATCTTTAATTGGATTGGATTTCTATGTATCTACTCATTTTTTTTTCTGGCATTTTGTTGCTGCTCAACTTATACAGGAGAACGGTTTTGGTGAGTCATAAGAATTCTAATATTGATATTACTGGAGAAATATTGCAGTGTTTAAAACCAGGTGCATGGTTGAATGACGAGGTATTTTTGTCTTCTTTTTTTTTTTTATAGTGTGCGTGTGTGTGTTGAGGGAAATGGAAGAGGATTAGTGAGCAGGACAAAGCTAAAGTCAGATGCTTGTGATGACTTTTGTCTGCCCTGGTTTCACGCTCATCTTACTTTGCAGGTCATTAATTTGTATCTAGATTTATTGAAAGAAAGGGAAAAAAGAGNCTTTGCAGGTCATTAATTTGTATCTAGATTTATTGAAAGAAAGGGAAAAAAGAGAGCCACAGAAGTTCTTGAAATGTCATTTCTTTAACACATTCTTCTATAAGAAGGTCAGTTCGTTGCTCTCAGTCCTTTCCTCTCTAATATTCATGATAATATTTCATGGAAACCTTTTATACGCATGCTATTACTATTAGTAGTGTATCGACCTAATTGGGTTGATAATTTGGCATTTTTATTTGATATTTAATGTTATAATCCATCAAAACATTTCATCATGTTAAGAACAATATTATCCATTTTTTCAGATTCGAGCATACATGAGAATATTTTTTATTTCACATGACTGCTCAAATCTGCTAGGGGTTAGAAGGTTAATACCATCAGCTTAGGCACATACTTCAATCCCCGTTTGAATGGCTTTCTTTCATTTTTGGTCAAACAGACATTTATGTCGGATGGATTCCATTAATTTGCCTTTTTTTTTTTTTGACTGAATATCTTACCAGATGAGAGATTTTGATTTTACTTGTACGATGGCATAATCTTGTTAATATAGAACATAAGGAATCATGCATGAAAAGTTTAAGTGTTGACCACGAAAAATTGAAGAAACCTAATATGTGCTGGGAAATATTATTAAGTTACTATTTTTTTATTTATTTAACTTATACTGCTTTACAGCTTATTGAGTTACTATTTTTTTTTTTATTTAACTTATACTGCTTTACAGCTTACCTTAACATGGTGAAATAGCTAATCATAAGTTCTTTCCTCTATTATATAATCCAAACCAATTTTGATATGTAGCACTCCCACCTTATGGAATTCCTTATTTGTTATCAGCTTAGTTACTTCTATTTTTAAGCTTTTTGCACCTCATCTCATTCGATCAGGTGCATGTGCTCTGCATGCTTGTATATTTATGGCCTTTTTTCATGGTACCTTCACAGCCTAGCAGCCTACGAACTTCCATATGAACTAGTTATAGTTGTATTCTATTAAGGATGGTTTAGTTTATTGTTCTGAATCCTTTGGGTCATTTGTTTATTCTCAGCTAATTGGCGGTGGCTACAATTTTCAATCAGTTAGAAGATGGACTACCCAAAAAAAGCTGGGATATAGCCTCTTGGAATGTGATAAAGTCAGTTCTTATAATTGTTCTTTCTTTTAAGTATAAAATAAATTTTTCTTTATTTTTCTCCATAAAAATGTCCCTTATTTTTCATTGCACGGGTTTTTTTATTCTCATTTGCTTGCCTTTTTTTTTTTTAAATCCAGATTTTTGTGCCTATCCACAAAGAAGTACATTGGTGTTTAGCAGTTATAAACAAAAAGGATGAAAAGTTTCAGTATCTTGATTCACTCAGAGGAGTTGATGCAAAAGTAATGAATGTACTGGTATGCTTGCTATCTTATTAATTATGAAGTAAACACAGTACCTTTGGTTCTCTCTCTCTCTTTTTTTTTAATGGACAAAGGAGGGCAGAGGGAGTTAGTTCTACAGCAAAAATAAGCAAAGCCTTATTCTTAGTAACTTTGGTGTCGGGTGCGTGAATCTTTATTCGCCTGTCCAGTCGTTCCTTCCTAGATCGGCGTCCTTAGCAACTAGAAAAGACCATGTTAATTTTGATTTACCCCTTCCTCTTCTAACTTGCTTTAAGCTCTTGAGGTTGATGCGAAATCTGATCAAACCACCCGAGTCATCCTTCTTTTAGTTTATCCTCAGTCGGCGGCACCTCCATTTATCTTATCTATTTTTGTATGGCCACACATCGATTTCCGCTACATTAATCTCATGGACATCTTACCCTTTTAATGGCCTAACACTCTGAACCATGAAGCATAGGCGATCTATTGCTGCTCTGTAGAGCGAGACATGGTGAATGCAAGGGCTGTTAAGAGGATAGCCAATCAATTTGCTATTACTAAAGTGGGAACTATACCAGAGAACTCAATGATGAAATTGGCTTTAAAGGAAAATCTACACAATGAATGCAAGGGCTGTTAAGAGGAGAACCAATTATTTGACATTTCTTAAAGTGGGAACTATACCTGATGAAATTGGCTTTAAAGGAAAATCTTTGGACTATACTAATGTTTTTCTATTTGAAAGTTTACCGAACGGTGGTCAATAAGATGCCGAACAATGGGCATTGGTTTATCTTCCAAGGAGTTTGCTTCATGTATGCATTCTGGGTGCTGGAGAACTTTGTTTATTAAAGCATCTGCGTTTTTAATTGTGAGTTGGATTTTATTCCGTTTTGCTCCATAGTCAGACTCCTTATATACGTTTCAAATGCAGGCCAAATACTTTCTTGATGAAGTGAAGGACAAGAGTGGAAAAGACATTGATGTCAATTCATGGGAGCAAGAATATGTAGATGACCTACCTGAGCAGGAAAATGGGTAAGCGTGCAGCTCTTGTATTGAAACACTTTTTTCCTGAAATGATAGATAATAGCAAAAAAGAATGTTCTTCTAAAGAGGAGGAAGTGCACGTTTTTAGATTATCATGTATCTCTCTCTGTCTAACAGCTTTCTTTTATGCTTCTTTGTCTTCCAGACTACGTTTGGTCTGTATCATTTAGCTGATGGAAATGGAAAAGTGTTTAGATCCCATTTAAAATTTAGAGAGATGTTTGGTTAGTACAGCAGAAACTGATCACATACTAAGTTGTTACTCACAAAGTTGAATAAAAATTGTTTGTACTTTCGTCACTTTCTTAATAATTATCAAAATAATTGTTTGTGCAAATATGGTATAGTTATGGCTGTAAATAAGTGTCCCCGTTAGTTTTTGCATTTCTGTGAGGGGAGAAAGGGATTATTTTGCTCTTTGCTCCCGATAGAATAAAGGGAAAACTGAATCTTATTCATTCTTAATTGTGTTAAACTGCTCTGTCAAACAGGTTTGACTGTGGTATGTTCATGATCAAGTATGCCGACTTCTATAGCAGAGATATAGGACTATGTTTCAACCAGGTAAGCCTTATGCTGGGGGATTTTCTTATTGATGCACGTCTCTCCTTTTTACCATTCCTCGTTTATTTACTCCGTGGTATATCTTACATTTTTCTTTTTAACTTTCCTAGAGTCTGACTTTGAATCTTCCAAGCTTGTTTGTATCCTATAATTTTAAACGAGTTGCAAGTGCGAGGAATTGGTATTTGGAAGTTAATGGAAATCATTTTCTGGGAAACTTATAAATTTCGTTACGGTGCTATGTTAATCACCTGATAGCACGTAATAAACAGTTGACTGGCACTGTCATGTTAAAATCAAATTAATTTGTATATTTGTTCACTGTCCACAAAGATTTCAGGGGCCCTGAAGCAACTTTTTTCTTTTTTGGTGGAGAGGAGGGACGTACCAATCTTGAACCCTTGATCTCAGTTGTGGAAACAACAATTCTTAATTAACTGGGACAAGGTGAATTGGTCCCAGGAGCAGCTTGAATGGCACTGTGTTTGGAGAAACTTATTGCTTCATAGAGTTTGTCTTGATACTATAATTTTTTGCAAGATGCGGATAAGATGATACTGTGACTACATTTTGATTTTCTTGAATTGAATTGGTCCATGACGTGCATTTTTGGAGCTTTCAAATTGTTCTGTGTTGGACAGTCACCAATTACTGTATCAACTATCTGAGTCTTGATTCTATTTATGCAAAGCGTAACTGCTCACCTCATTTTTGTGTTGTCCGAACTCATTTATTATTTATTATTTCCTTTATCTTCATTTTGGGTGGCAAATCTTATTTCTAATGAACTGATGCTGTTTTCCTTTTCTGCTGAAATCCATGTTCACCGGACCTGAAATTTGTGTTTTCTTTCTTGTAGGATCACATGCCATATTTTAGGCGGAGGACAGTTAAAGAGATTTTGAGGATGAAAGCCGAGTAATGAACAATGAACCTACTTAGCATTTCATTTGCCATGCTGTACTATCGATTTTTAAAAGCCGATGATATACACCATGAGGCACTGGTTCCATGGACACAATGGATAGCTTGTCTTAATCAAGATCCCGGTGATTATATCCTCAGTTGCTGGCATTAGTGTTTGTGAAACCCGGCTAAGGAACTGGTGACTCGTATACTTCTTCATGAACGCCTGTCTTGAGCAGTGAAACTGGAATTTGCAGGATTGAGTATGAGAAGTGTTTTGCCTACATTTTCTGTACTTTTTTTTTTCTTTTTAATTCTAATGTTACAGTATAGTCTTCTAGTGTCTAGTGAACTCACAATTGTATTGCCAGTTAGAAAATATTTTACTCGGAATCACATCGTCTCAATAACTACTAAATTACAAGAATGTGTGCAACAGACCTTTACATATATAGCTATTCGACTTTTGGAAGAGATGCATTTATTCGATAAGAGGTCTCCAAGCGAGCCATTTTATGCTCATGCGTTATCATTACTTCTCTATAAAAGAAAATCACAATCAAATTAATCACACACGCATTGTACATTGCCACACAAGCTTCTCTCACAAATTGTGTAGAGTTAGTTCTAAAAGGCAAGAAAAAGCCGGTCTAGGCGAGCTGAGGCATTGTTTGAAGGTGTTTCGCATGTGGAAAAGGCGAGGTGTCAAAAGATGTGACTAATGCGAGCCTAGGCATCAAAAGACTTGTTAATGCGAGCCTAGGCGTCGAAAGATGAGTGATTTTTATTTTAACATTGTCGTCGTCTCATGCTTTATTATGCCTTTTAAAATCTTGCCTGAAACAACTGTCCAAAAAAGCTACCTTTAAGCTTCCCCAAACAACCTCCTATAGTGAAATAAACAGTGCATGGAACTTTAATAAATTAAAATCAATTTTTTCCTTGCACGTCTAAATATTTTGTTCTTATCATCTCATATTTGTTGTTCATTGGACCAAGTCCTAGACCAAAACTACCTTGAGAAATTCAAGAATTACACTCGTAAGTCGTAACAGACCTCAAATTTATAACAAACTTTTCATTGCAATAACAGAAATTTCAATTATAAAAGCTTGATGAGCAGAAAGAAAATTTATGTGAATCAGAAGAAAATGGCAGATAAACAAGTGATGATAGTGGCATTGGATGAAAGTGCTCACAGTTTCTATGCACTTGAATGGATTCTCACACAATTCTATAGTCCTCCTTCAAGTTCTACTTTCAAGCTCATCATTGTCCATGCCAAGACTTCTCCTGTTTCTGCTATTGGACTTGGTGGACCTGGTATTACTCTATTTATTCATCAACACGCGCCCGCACTCACCACGTTCGCTGTGTCTACATATGTTGAAGATCTCGTCTAAAAGCTTAAAATGTTAGAAAATCGAACACCCACAAAATGCTTCCTGTATGTATCTATGAACGATGTCTTTCTTACTGAACCGGTTAAACTATTAGACTATGTGTTGAACTTTCACTAGCACTGAGTTATTAACATTACATGTATCACACTTTTGATGAAAATTGCTAAGGTTTAGGATCCACCGATGTGCTACATCTAGTGGAAGCAGATCTAAAGAAGACAGCAGAAAAGGTCATTTCTAGAGCAAAGGATCTCTGCACCAGTAGATCGGTAAGAAAATTTTCGAAATTAGATTGATTTACCTTCTACGTTTTTCATCCAAGAAATCAATATATTTTTTGTCGGCGTAGGTAACTGACGTCCAGTACGAAGTGATCGAAGGAGACGCAAGGAACGTCATGTGTGAGGCTGTAGAGAAATTTCATGCATCTGTTTTGACTCTTGGTAGCCATGGCTATGGAGCTTTCAAACGGTACATACGATAAACTAAGTCTTGTTCTCAATAAATTTAAGTCGAACAAATCTAATGCAAAATAAAAAAATGACTTATTTTTCAGGGCTGTGTTGGGAAGTGTAAGTGACTATTGCTGCCACCATGCTCGTTGCTCTGTGATGATTGTGAAAAAGCCCAAGCAAAATAATTGAAAATTTTCACTTCAGCAACTGCAAACTTTCAATTTTGTTTACCTTTGATTTTCCTACGTTATATTTGATCATTAGACATGCTAATTTTCTTGATGGGTACTTGAAATCGTCGAGATCTTGGAACGAGGATGTGAGTTGATGTAACTCTTTGTCGTTCTTCCTGTCTTGTAATCAATTCTTTCAACAAAAAGATTCGGGCAAACAAACACGAAACAAAATTCTTTCAGGATCACTACTTGTATCGAGTATCAAACGCTCTTGATAATCAAATTGCTACTCATTATAATCCAAGATAACCATAGGCCACTATTCCTGACATAAACGCCACAATCCCTTCCCTACTTGACATATTCCAATTTTGTCTATTTAATTCGTACATCAAATAGTATTTTTTTTCCTTAATAAATTCTAATGAAAGCATTCATTCCCTTATTTAGGGAATCGTTGTAAACTTGTAATGGTTCCTTACCCTTCTTAGAATGGAGATCATTGAGTTGATATCTTATGAGAGTTCTCTCTTTCGAGAGCCCGCACGCGAGACATTTCCTCATCTATTTATGCCTTAACAAACAACACCTAGCTAAAGATAATAATTAAGAACATTTTTAAAATGATGGAAAAATAAGCCGTTAATGAAATCCATATTTTTAGTAGAATTTTGCTAAACGTACCCGGGCGTTTACACGCCCGGGTACACGACCCCACCGCCCCCCTCACAATGAGGGGGCCCCGAGGTGAATAAAATAATGGGGCGGGCCCCCCATTGTGAGGGGGGGGGGGCCTGGGGTCCGGTACACGGGCGTGACCTGTAGCATCTCTCTTTTTAGTATCTCCAATGCTTCAATACAATGTGACACGAACTACCGAACCAATATGAGAAAGGACTTGATCAAATCAATGCGACCAAGAAAAAACAGACATTGTCTACAAATTCGTCTAAAATTAGAATCTCTATTATAGATCTTGACTCGGCAAAATTCATATTTCCTATGCATGATCAGATATGGTTTTATTTCTATTTTAAGAAATAAAAAACACACGAAAACAAAATTGTATTATAGATAAAATCACTAGGAGACAATTTATGCCGGACTATCTATTTATTAAACATCAATGTCACGTAAATCACAAGTATTTCAACTTACATACCACCTAGATGACAATTCATAGAATGTATTAGAGATGATCTAAGCATGCTAAGCGTTTAATAGCTCAGTACAGAAAGCGTAACCGAATTAATTAGGGACGAAATTTTTTCCACTTTATTTATTTTTTATTTTTTAAAGAAAAATCATTACAAGAATAAACATAAGAATTACCCACCATAATCACACATTGAGTAGGAGCACTTATTTTCCCCAAGACATTCCTCAAAGCAAGCACCACAATGCAGAGGATTATTCCTAATATCTACACAATTTCCATCACAACAAACAAGCCCAAATGCACAGACCCGGCCACATGACCCGCAGTTATTCGGATCCTTCATTATATCCTTGCAAAACTTGTGAAAACAACATGTATTGGATGATCCAAAATTAGGGTTTTTCCCAGGATCCATGCATACATTTGGATCATTGGCACACCACAAAACCCTTTTTCTCCCTTTGAAAAAATTGTAGTGTGTAGGGTTTTTATCAGATTCTTGACTTCTTCTTGTTTCAGATGATGCAGCAAAGCCATTGGAAATAATTATAATTAAGAATAAGATAAGTAAATGATGGTTTTTGATGAAGTGGGGTTCTTGAAATAAGTGATTGTAGGAAAAATAAGCATTAAGCATGGAAAAATGAAAGAACGAAGTGATAGTGAGGTTTTGTGCGTGATAGAAACGAGCATTCTTGGGAGAAAAACAAGCTTGAAGAAGAACGAAAAAATTATTGATATATTATTGATTATGATCTTATAAATTAGGTAACAAACTTTGTTACTTTTCAACGATTAGGTTTGGTGAAACTATTATTTTTGAAATGAGTCGAAAGGAGCAATAGAGCATCTATATGAGTCCTGAGATGATTTTGTTATATATATATATATACGCGCATGTGTGTTGTTGACATGCAATTCAAATAAATAAATTTATTTTCACTTAAATAATTGAACTTCACAATTTGTTCTAATAGTAAATTCAGTATTTAAGAATAATTTAATTTTTTTTATATTATGTATTACGATCATTAGAGCATCTATATGAGTCATGAGATGATTTTTTTCTATATATGCATGTGTTGTTGACATGCAATTTAAATAAATAAATTTATTTTCACTGAAATAATTTAGCCTCTATTTGATACACATTCTTTCAAAATATATTATTTCAAAACTCATTTTCAATCACGCATTTTTCAATAAAATAATATTTTTTATCACATCAATAACTTTTCCTTACTTTTTAACCACACATTTCCCGTCATATCATTATTTAAAATGCATTCTTTCCTCGGTAATATCCATCAAACACCCCCTTAACTTCACAATTTGTTCTGATAGTAAAGTCATATTCAAGAATAATTTAAAATTTTCTATATTATGTTTTATCGTCGTTATTTCATAATCTAAGCTAGTTATTTATATATATATATATAATATATAAAAATATAATGTTAATTTTCCATCAATATTTAATCCTCTAGGTCAATGTGCGCATGAGCATCTTTTAACTACTCTCATTTTCTATAGAAGTAGTAGCTTACAAATGATATCATCGACAAGTATCAACATCTTGACGTGCCTAATTAGAAATGCAATGCAGGCTAATGATTTTGAAGTTCAAACAAAAACGAATTCTTAAATATCTTAGTTAATTAGGCATCGTATCGAATCATAACTTAGATAGGGCGAATCTCATTTTCGAGTTTTCGGCATTTGGGTTTGGACCGAACCCTATAGAAAGTTTCGCGCAACATTTTAATAGTAAGCATTTTATTTGGTATTTTATGTTAAAGAAGTTTAACTAAGAAGATGTATTTAATGGTAATCCTCCATATTTTAACGTTTGCTAAAAATCTTATAAATTTGCCATAAAAATAATTAAATTGACCAAAATACCCATATTCGGAAAAAAAACAACTCACATCCTTTTGTATTACATTTTGTAACACCTTACATAGCAATTTTTAACTATTTTTTTATTCTCCAAAAGTTCAATTACTATTTATTTTCATCTAACATTGGAATAATTTCTTTCTTTCTTATTCATATATTGCTCCATAAATTAACATTTAGTCAAGTCTTCTCATGGCATCATTTACATAATTTTTTCTATTTTTTTATTAATTATATTTATATATTCTTATTTTTATGAAGATTTCTCGTAGAAAAGAAAAAAAATTTATCCTCAATGGATACCAATGAAATTGAGAATGCATTCTTAATAATTTTTTAAGTTGCTGACGATAGAGAAATTGGATGAACAACAAGAGACAAGAGGTGGGTGAGAAACATAGTAATTGTGACAAGTTAAATGTGTGATTGTGAAATGATATGCGATTTGTGTGATTTGTGATTTAATACATGATTGTGATTTATAAGTTGTGAATGCAATCTTATGTACCTGAGTTATAAATTGTGTGGTATATTGTTGTGACATATTTAATTAAATTATAGGTTACAACATCAAAGGTCATATATGCGCCCACCCAATTTTTGGAATTTTTCATAAATTTGTTAAATTTGAAATTGTATTCTAAAACATATGTAGCTATTAATTTGGGCTTGCGTCCCTATCATGGTCATGGACAGGATTTTGTTGGGGGCGTGGAGCAATTAGGATTGTGAAAATTACACCACACCCTACGTTTGGAGATCTCAATTCTAAAATCAGGTGGGATTTTTTTATCTTTCAAAAATCAGATATTTTATTTTAATTAATATTTTTGTAAAATAAATATTTTTACTAAATATATATACTCCAAACCCTAATTAATTCCAAATCAACCCTACCTACCTCCCTCCACCTCAACTTCATTTCTCCCAAATCATTCTCTCTCTACCGTCCTTCTCTCTCTGCCTTCCTTACCCACCGGCAGACACGATGAGGAAGTTGTCACGGCGACTATATCGTCGTTGCTCTCCCAAATCATTCTCTCTCTACCATCCTTCTCTCTCTGCCTTCCTTAACCATCGGCAGCCACGACAAGGAAGTTGTCATGGCGACTATATCGCTGTTGCTGCAGCGGCATGGTGTCAAGCCACATCGCCGCTCAGATCGCAACGGCGACAACATCCTTGGGTGTTGGTGGTGTCGATTTATGGGCGATCTAATTCTTGGGTGTTGGTGGTGTCGATTTCTGGGCGATCTGACAGCGATCATTGTTGTTTTTTGGGCGATCTAATTCTTGGGTATTGGTGGTGTCGATTTATGGTTGAGAAGGTTTGTCGTCGCTTTGTCATCGTCAACCAGTGGTGGGTGCAGTTCGGTGATGATGGTGTGGTGCAGTTCGGTGCGTTGGATTTGAGTTTGATTTCTTCGATGGTTTGTGTGGCCGATGATTGCTGTTGTGGTGTGTGTGGTTGTTGTGGTGTGGTGCCAAATTTTTGGTTTTTGTTTCCGATTG
>CAIGRT010191888.1:0-38428 GCA_903798405.1 Fraxinus platypoda | reverse complement strand
ATTTTGATTTAATATGAGAAATATATTATGTCCAAAATACCCGTAGCTTATTTGGGAAGAATTATTAAATTTTTAATTTCTGGGTCAACTGACGGTTTTCGGAGTCAAACTAACGGAATCCGTCAATTTGGACTGGAGGTGCGATTTTTTTAAAGGTTTGATACCGTGGGTAGTACAAATTAAAGGTTTAGGCAAAGTCCGCAAATAACTGAAATGTTTGGTACTTCGACTGCAATTTTGCCAAATAAAAATGAGCAAAAATTGGGGACCTTCATTGTACTTAAAATGTAGTTCATATAATAAAAAGTGGGGCATAAGTGCATTTACCCATGTACAAATCAGATACCACTTAAAAACCTTAAAATGATTCTTACCTCCCCCACCCACCCACCCATACCTCCACCTCCCTCCCCCTTTCTCTCTCTTGATTAACCTACCGACATTACCTTCGACGACTCTCATCGTCGTCACTATCGTCACCACCTCGTTGCCGCCACAACCATCTTCTTTAATGCCATCTTTTGGCTTCCATTGAAAATCACTACCACTGTTAATCTCAACTCTCAAACACTAAAACTACCTACCGCTGGTCTCCCCAAAACTTAGAAGAACTACTAATTTTGGTTCATTTTCTGGTCTCTAGGTTGTAGATTTGTTTAGGTTTGGAATTTTCGGATCCAAAAGGTGTTACGTATAAGCGGTGGTGATGACGACAATGGTTAAAGGTAATAGTCGTGGGTGTGATGACTGTGGTGGTTGGATGGAGTTGGATATTTTATTTTCTTGGGGTGGTGACTTTCAAAATATTTTTTCTTTTTGGTGGTTTCTGTCTGGTGGTGACTAGTTGTATGTCGAGTGGTGATGGTAATGAGGATGGTAACATCGATGGTGATGGTGATGCATAGGTTAGTAAATTAAAATACAAGAAAAACTACACATTTTAACAACAGTGTATGCTATTTTTCTTGTTTAATGGAGTTAAGGTTGGTGGTGGGGGGTGGGTGATGGTAGTACATTAATTACTAAGTTTTTTTAAAAATAAAATAAAATTACACAAGTT
Source organism: Fraxinus platypoda (assembly GCA_903798405.1). Lineage (NCBI taxonomy): Eukaryota > Viridiplantae > Streptophyta > Magnoliopsida > Lamiales > Oleaceae > Fraxinus > Fraxinus platypoda. The sequence continues at coordinate 37,368 of CAIGRT010191888.1, read as the reverse complement.
GTAATAGTACTTTTCCTATGTTGATGCGGTGATGGTAGTAGTGATGGTGAGATTGTAGTGTAATGTTACAATTTTTTTAAAAAAATATTATACAACGTACGAGAATTACACAAAATATAACTCAAAATTTCAAAGAAATTGCATACATTATAACATGATTTGAGAGTAAATTAATATAGAGTGTAACCATTGTAACTTATTAAACGAAGAGTTTCTTCGAAATTTTACATAGTCAATAAATTACATACAATGTAATAAAAATAACATATTACCCTTGATTTTTATAATAGTTTTTATTTTACTCATTTTTTTGAAATCGATCTCCTTAATACCATCGTATGAAATAAGCCCCTAACAGTTGCAACCCACTACTTGTAGACTTCCACGGGAAAATTAGCTCAAACAGCACTATTTTATAGATTTAGCATATTTTTTAGCCATGGTTTGATTTTGATTATTTGGGAATCACTTATCTTCAACATTCATTTTTATCCACACATTTTGGTTATCTAGAGTTCGTGGTTCTCTTTTAAAATATAATTTTTCTTTTTGATTAAAACAGAACGAGTTCAATATGTGGACTGCAATTAATTGATACTATATAATTAGTATTTTTTATATTGATTCATTTTAAGAGTAAAAAGTTTAAGCATTATTCATAATTAAATTATAGTATCTAACATGCCTCACTTATGGATCGAAAAAGATTTATTAAGAAAATTAATTTCTTCTCAAACTATAATTTAATTTTTTATTCTATAATTTTCCTTTATTTTCGTGATTTTTAGTCTCTGCTATTTTGCTTCTTGAAGGTTTCTTAGTTGGATTTTCTCCCTTGTACAAATATTGTCTAGTAGTAATGTGTTAGGTATATGTATCGAAGGGGCATATATGAAAATGTTTATTAAATATATATAAAAAAGTATGGATAGAATCGAACATGAACCTGAACGAACGGTTGCTATTTGGGTTTGATTCCAGTAATTACAAGTACTTGAATGATTTTATTTACGAAAATATCTGAAAATATAATTGGTTGTTTCGGGTATTGAAATATCCGGATCGACTCACCCGACGTCCAAGCCTACTTGTGTCTAAGTAACCACGCAAAGTTTTGAAAGAAAAAAATTATTGAAGAATAAGTAATAACAATAATACCAAGTCCTTTTTGATTCTCATTGTCTTAAAACTCATTTTTTCTCCAACTCATTTTCAACTATATATTCTTGCAAAAAAATATTTTGCACGTAAATCTAAAAAAATTTCCTACTTTTAATCACACATTCTTCAAAAATTCACTATTACAATATTTGGTGGAGATTAAAATCAAATTTTTAATAAATTTTGATAGAAGTTGATGAAATGCGTGGTTGAAAAGTTGTGGAACCCATAAAATATGTGATTAAAATTAATTTTTTACTTCAACTTAGATTAAAATCTAAAGTTTTAATTGATATCAAACAGTGGCTTAAGTGTTTGTTTTGGGGTGATAAATGGGTCGAGACACTCGCCAAGTCGCCTTGTGAGGCTCACAAGCCAAATCGTTTTTTTCCTATTTTTTGACTTACTTTGTTAATTTCTTTAAAAATATTTATATATTTTTTTGGCATATTTTGTTAATTTTTTTTCTAAATGAAAAAACAAACTAGCCAACTCGTGAGTGGCTCAGCTTAATCCAAAAGGCCCATGAGCCAAAGAGTTGAGCCGAGCTGAGCCGAGCCGAGTTCAGGTGTTTAATGGCGGAGGAGACTCAACTTCGTTCATTGTCACCCTTATGTTTGTTTGTAAAATTTGTTAAAATTTTCTCAATTTTTCAAATTGTCAAACTTCAATCTTAACTACATATTTTATAATTACATAAACTTTATAAAACTTTTAATCCAGCTATTTTATCGACTTTTATCAAAAAATTTGTTAAACAACCCCTAGCCTAATCTAAAAGAACAAAGTTACCATCAAAACCAAAGAATAATTCAGTATTTAGAGATCACAATGACATAATTCCATGAGGAAATTACACTAGAGCAGCTATTTAAATATTACACTTCAAAAATCAGATATGAAGTATATTTAATCAAAAATCAGGTAACAATTTAATATTTTAATATTAATAATTATATTACAAATTCAACACATAATTTCAAACCCTAAATCATTCTCTCCCAAGCCAAAACCCCTGAAGCCGAAATGAATCTCCTCTCCCTCTCATCAACGAGATTCGTGAGTGGCGGCGCTGCGCGCAACGATTGGAGCGATGGCGCTGTTCGTGCTACTCAGCAACTATAGCGGTGGCGATGTGGGTACGATTTTGGGGATGGCGATGGTGTGGATGTGGTGTTTCTTCTTTCTGGTATGTGTTAAATGACTCTGCGTTCCAGTCGCCGCCACTGCGATTACGCCGTGCTCATAGATCTATGCGCTATGGTTTTCACTGCAGCCACAGTGACTTAGTTTTTCTTTCCTCCGATCTATTGTGGCCTGTTTTGGGTGTTGGCGGTGAGGTGCTGGTGGTAAAAATCTAGAGTTTTTGGGGATAGTTGGGTGGTGGTTTGTTTGCGGTACTGGTGGGGTGGTGGTGGTCGACAACGGTGAAAATTGTGTTGGTGGTTGACGACGATGGTGTGCGGTCAAGGAGGTGGAAGTGGGGTGTTGGTTAATCTGTGACCAACTTTGTTTAATTGTGACCTAAAAATTATATAATTTGTGACCGTGAAAGAATTTGTGACTAATTAGTTTGGACCTAAAAATTATATAATCTGCAACCGTGAAAGAATTTGTGACTAATTAGTTTGGAAATCTGTGACCGTGTGACCTATAAATTTTTTGATCTGTGACTATTAAATAATATGTGACTAGCTAATTTGTAACCGATGAATAGACTGTGACTTATAAATTTTTTGATCTATGACCATTAAATTGATCTAAGAATAAACTGTGACCTACTGTGATCATTAATTCTATAAATGTGACTTTAATATATTTAATTAATAAATATATTATTAATTAATTAATACATGATTTATGAATTTTGAAACTTTAAATCTGAATATTGAATTGCCTTATTCCAAACACCTGACTTTTGAACTCTTCCCTAATTCCATATTATCTCCACATCTATCTCCACTTCTCTAAAAGCCCAGTCCGTCCAATGAAGCAAAGCCCACAGGTGAGGCCCAGCTATTTCAACCGGCCAATATTAAACCTTTGATACCAATTAAAATGAGGAAATTACACAAGCTACCCAATTTATGTGAAAATTATCATATTTACTATTCAACATATTTCATTCCACAAATACTAATATAAATAGTAGTAGAAATGAAATCATCAAATCACCCCATTCTTCTTGTTCCGTAAAATAAATTCCACCATTCACGCTCCATTATTCTCTCATAATTCTTTCCATATATTAAATCTCATAATGTCTCTATTCATTTGTACAATAAATATCAACCCCTGAGGATGACAATACTTAACTCGAGGAAATGTGGTTCAACATTTTCGACGGATTTATTAAGTTGTCGATTAAGGAACTTTTACTTGTTTTTGATATGAAATGTGAAGGAGAACAAACAAATATAATATGGAGAATTGCTGATTAAAAGAAAGTTGTTCAGCCAATCGAAGAATGTATTCAGCAAAAATGTGAACGAGTTTTCTTGAAGATTTTGAATAAGTGTTTTTGTGATGTCTTGTCTACTTTTGATATAACAGTGGACAAACTTGTGATTTTACGTCATTGTATTAGTTTGATAATTATTTGGAAAAAATTGGGTGTATTTAGTTTAGTTTATTTTGTGGTTAGTTTATATTCAAAATTTGTGCTTTGTTTGAAATCGTAGTTGAAAATACGTAGTTTACTAACTAAGTTCGACCTTACGTGCTAAGCAACAAGTCACTTTTTAACAATTTTTAGATGATTAAGCATGCAATTTAATTATCCTATATTTGAATACCACAGTTTGTAGTATGTAAAGCAATAAAGAATGAACACCAAAATGATGACAGAGAAACCCAACTGGGTAAAAACTCCGGGACCAAGTCAGTTACCTCCACTATAGACAATATGGATTACAGTCTGTTTCCAGCCTAGTAAATTCTACTAGTTCTCCCTATTGTAATTCCTGTAATCTCCAAGATTTGCTGTTCCTCCAGACTCACGATCTGCTACCTTAGATGCTATCTAGCCAACCTGCTAGATCTTCCGATCTACCACCTGTAGCTTCCAAGATCCACTGTAAATTCCAGATTCCCGATCTTCTTCAATTGTCTCTTCCAAGTGGATATCCAAGAATCACCTATTCATGTTCTTCTTCCTGCGCTTGTAGTCCAACCTCTCTCAACCTCCAGAAACTTTTGAAATTCAACTGAGAAAGTACCTTCCTCAAAGTGTTAAGGAAGTCAGGTGTTTTGGATTCACGAACCTTGATGTTTTTCCAAAACTTGGTTGCCGGATCTAAAGAATGATATGAATGATTCACCAGTGAATTGTGTTCTTGGATCTCTCAAAAGATGATGTGAATGTGTTATGTAATGTAAGCCCAATGAAGCAACCACACAGAATTCGTCCTAGACATCTGTATTTATAGTTGGGGACGCTTAGGTGTTATGGTCCGTGTAAAACTCTTCAAAATCGCGAAGTAGGTCTGGACGCATAAATATGTCGCTCGAGCGAAGCCTGGGCGATAAGCGAGCGACAATGATTCTGTTTCTGTCGCTCGAGCGATGGCCAGGCGTGAGGCTAGCGAAAATTCGGCGCTGCTTCTTCCTTGTTTCCAAACTCGAACTCAAACCCTAGGCAACCTAACTCAACTAGACAAATTTTCACTTCACTCCTTGACTTTTACACATGTTCAATTAAGTCTTTTTTGTTCACGGAATTGTCATTTACAATATTAAACCTAACAGTAGTATTATGAATAGATGTCTTGAAATGTTAAACGCCTATTTCCTTATCATGTTCGTCTACTTCATTTTGGTTACTGCTTAGCAGTGCAATTTCATAATTATTTTATTTTGTCTTCATATTTTTAGGTTTGTAATTGCAAGGTTTCATCCAAAAATAATTAAATACATTGCAGCGGTATTTTAGTCACACACTTACATGCAATATTTCAATTGATTGTTGATTTGTTGTTCTAAAACTTAAGAAATAACGAGAGTCCCAATTACATTCAATCGTAATTAAAAGAAGTAGATGCAATCACTACATCACCAAGAACTATAATTTAAAAAATTAAGTGAAAATCTCAATGTATATTCACTAGAAAGATAATATTATGAATGAGATGTTACACATATAACATGAGAACAAATTATAGCCTATGAAAGATGCCTCGTGGTGTCTCCATGTGCCACAGTATAATCAAATTTTTTTTTTTTTTTTATGAACAAACTATGATTTTCCTTGGTTTGCAAACTGTACTTTGTTAGAATGCTTAATCAAGAATTTGGCAACACAACTCCAGAAGATAAGCAATGTTCCACTCTCGAATGTGAATAAAGCATTCTAAGGAAGAATAGTAGGCAACGAAGCACGTAATATTCAAAAAGACAAACTTGATTAGTTTTCTAGCTTTGCCAACAAGTATAATACATCATTCCCTTCAAGATTCTTTCTGTAATTTCAGTTGGTGTGGTGCACAAACAAAATAATTAATATAAGCAACTGTGTCCATTGATATTAGCTAAAGAAACGCTTGACACCAAATTAGCTTAAAAGCAAACTACAATTTTCCATGATTGTTTTTGAAATAGCGGTTGTCTTGGAAGTACAATTAATATATAATAATTTATGGCATTAATTGAATTTAGCAGTTACAAATTATGTAATATATATATATATAATGGAATAAGAGTAAATTTAGGAAACAGTATTTTTAGTTTTATTTCATATAATAAAAGGTATAATACATATATAAAACAATGTGTAGTATTTTATGAAATAGTTTTTTAAAAGTGGGTAGATACGATTTTTTTCCCAATTAAAATCAACAATTAATTTAACCATATATATTATGGAATCCACAATTTTCAACCACACATTTCATTAACTTTTATCAAAATATACAAAAATCCTGATTTTAATCCCAACAAACATATTTAACAAAGATACAAAATTTATTATGTAATTTTTATTTATGTAATTTTTCATAAATGATTACTAAAATTGATGAGTTAAAACTTAAATAGATAGTGTACATATTTTCCTATTAAGCCCTCAATTGGTTCCCATTATTTTCAAAATACGTTTTTATCTCTCTTATTTTGAATTACATATTTTTCAATAAAATAATATTACACGCAAACTCAATTTTTTTTTCTTTATTTTTTTAACCACATGTTCGTTATCAAAATACCATTCCAAAATGTATTTTGAGCTAAAAGGGTGCTCAGACATGCTCTAAGTAACCATTTGCCTATGCAGAGTTAAGAGGAAACTCTCAAATGTCATTAGCAAGCCTAAATTTTCTAATTTAAAACCCTTGTCCTTCACGGTCAATATTATGAATGAAAATGCCAATAAGAGTTTAAACAATTTTCTTTTTCATAAGAAATAATTCAACGTGGGAGTTAATCAAGTTAGTGTAATTATAATCACATCATAATTTTTTTGGGTCCGACATATCTTAATTGCCATAAAGGTTTATTTTCATGCTTATGTTTCAAACTTTTTGTCACATGATTATCCTTAACGTTCAATTATTTAGCACATATTGTCTCATGATCGTTTCTGTCAAAAAAAAAAAAAAATTATTAATGCCCTTCGAAATGGGATGCAAATATTTTTGTCGTACTTTTGAAATTTTTATTTTTTATTTTAAAATATGAGGGGTAAATAAGTCTTTTATATACTTCTAACAAATTTTTTTTTTTGGATAGAAATTGTCATCACGTAAAGGATGTGTTAATTAATAGAAGGTTCATGATAAGAATACGATGAAAAAAGATGGAGACATAAGTGCGATAATGAGTTGAGTTAATTGTAAGAACTTTCATTACAATTAAAATATGGAACAATAAATAAAAATCTTTATGGGAATATTACCAATCAAGTAATTGTAACTTGTAGTATTTACTCATCCGTCAAAACCTAAATAAGAGAAATTTTGAAAAGGAAATGAATAATCTATAGGGTAATTATATTATCACCACAAAATTTATTAAATACACCACAATTTTTAATTTTTTTCTTATTTACCCTTAAATAAAATTACATAATTAGGGTTAATATATTCTTAATTATTCACACCACATTATAATCACACCACAAAAATAAACCTAGTTTCTTCTTCTTCTTTTCTACAATTGCAAGTCTGTAGCCATCAAACACGGGTAAGAATTCATCATGAAAAGTAATTTTCTTTTCACATCCGACAAATCATGAAGTGGTTTATAATTCTTCATGCAATCCATCGTTAAACAAATCATTCTTTACATTGCTATCTGTTATGATTTTTTTAATCATTCTTTTGCATAGAGAACATAGTTTCCTATTGTGTTTAATATCTTCTTTACTTATCGCAAATGGTGAGAACAATGACGAAACTTCTTTCCTGTTATCATTCTTTTTATATACCTGCAACATGATTCTTGTAAAGCATCGTTTATCTATTGACATTCAAACTTATTTTATCTGTGGAAACTAGGAAAGGGTTATTCTTTACTTAGTTTATCTATTACTCAGAACAGTGGCGAGTCGATATTCATCTTATATTTAGAGTCCGTTTGATTGCAATGGTGGAAAATGGGTGGAAAGAAAATGAATTCCAGGGAAAGTAATTGCTTAGAAATTGTTTTCCAGGGAATTGTTAATTAAGTGTGTTTGATTGATATAATTTTCCACCCGGAATTTTTTTGAAATTTTGTATTTTTTTTGTTCACGTTTGACTTTATTTTAGATAAAAATTATCCATTAAAGTGAAATTTTTTTTTACAATTGGTTATGAAATTTGTTACCATTGCCAAAAAGTTAAAAAAAAAAAAAAAAAAAATTTTACTCAAAAACTATTTTTTCATCAAAGTGAATTAAAGTGAATTTTTTTTTTTTATATAATTGGTTATGAAATGTGTTCCCATTTCACACAAAAAAAAAATTGGTTGAACTTGGAAAATGCTTTCCCACCAAATGGGGCGCGTGGGAAAGCATTTTCCCCAATTTAGAGAAAATGGGGCGCGTGGGTGGGAGGGGGGAAAAACTTTTTCCAAGTCAAATTTTTACAATCAAACAAGTGAATAGTAGGAAAATGGAATTTTCAAAGAAAATTAATGGAATCAAACACTACCTTATATACTTCTACTCTTTGTTCTGCGTGTAACATTTTTCACTTTAATCATCTCTAGCCTAAATTAATGGAAGGAGAACTAACTCATGACTTGCTCGTTTGATGGAAAAAAGCAAATAATCTACTTCCTAATGGTGTATTTGAATCTAGACCAGGATTCTTCTGGGGAGGGAGTTTACTGGTTTTGGAACCAAGTCTTGTAGAATCCGCTCTACGACAATGGACCACAATGGGAAATGTGAAATACATAAACTCTAAAAACTACTACATTTCGGAAGGCAAAGCTGCTATTTAGATTGTTTCAGGAGTCTCTGGAATACAAACAGCAAAACCACTTTTCGAGGGTTTTAATTATAACTTGGAATTCATGCTAGAAGATGCCAATGAAGAGATAGATATCTGAATAAAGGAAAAAATATGAAGTTTAGTTATGGTGTATTTATGAAAAGGATGTTTTCTACTTTTTTATTATTTTTATTACATTAGGTGTATGATTGTAAATTTATTGTGGTGTATTTATTAAAACTATGTTTTAATTGTGGCGTGGATATAATGTGGTGCGGATATAACATTTTGTGGTGGTAATATAATTACCCTAATCTATAAATATGATATTGCACAAAAAATGCAAATTTAAAATGCAAGAAGTGAAGGAATATCCCATTTAAGAAATATAAATGTTGCTTACCTTTTTTGGGTACATATAAATGTCACTTGCCTATAAAAGAAAAAAGAAGAATGAAAAGAGAGATTGTAACAATATCAAGGTTATCCTTAACACATTCCAAACTTCCAAATTAAGAAAGTATCTAACTTTACCCTTTAATTTCCCAATCCCATTTAAGAAATATAAATGTTGCTTACCTTTTTTGGGTACATATAAATGTTACTTGCCAATAAAAGAAAAAAAGAAGAATGAAAAGAGAGATTGTAACAATATCAAGGTTATCCTTTTAACACATTCCAAACTTCCAAATTAAGAAAGTATCTAACTTTACCCTTTAATTTCCCCTCGCTATCAATCTATCTCTTTTTTCCGTAAGTAGTATCTCATTTTTCCCCACTCCTGGAGTGGGAAAAAATATAAAAATTTCTGCCCCTTTTGTAAAACATAATTAGAGTATCACACGACAAGTAACCTTCCTTGTGTAGTCGATATGTAAGACGTTGTTACATCATCAACACACTTAATAACAAATGAAAATATTTTTTTTTTCTATTACCAAATTACCTAATGTCTATCTCGTAAATAGTTTCGCTATAGAGTGCAATGCTCATTCTCATTCGAGTCTATTTGAATATACGGGGCACACTGCATATTAGACTGTTTATGAACAAGATTGTATAGGGGCAGAATATTGTTGTTGTTAACCTGTTATACAAAGTAGAATAAAATTAATTTTTGACCACTATACTATACTATACTTTTTATTTTCTTGTATAAAATCTTCAAATGCTTATATACACAATGTAATATAAAATTGAGTGGTTATGCCAAATTTTTAATAATGTAGTCAATAACATTTAAAAGATAAGAAGGGAATTGCAACAATTTTTCTATCATCCTCAACACTAGAATCGCAATATCTCCAATTGCAACCCTTTGAAGCTAATATTGCACTTCATCTAGTTGTATCGAGACACAATTATGGATCAAACACCACGTTGTAAGTAACATCGTTAGCCACATTACCGAAACCCGGTCTGAGCCCAAGGCTACCTAGGGAGTGGCCTTGGGCCTCAAGATATGTGGGGCCTCAGAAAATCTGTGAAATTCTCTTGGATTAAATTTTTTTTTTTTGGAGATATAGTAGTGCAAATAAAATATAAAGCTATCCTCTACTCAATAATGACTTTTTTTTTTTTTTGAAAATTATTCAGGGTGAATTTTTATTCTTCAAATTTGATTGCTACTTTTGAATTTTTTTTATACTTTTTACGTGTAGGATATTTTGGACAATAAATGGTAATCACTATCATTATATCTCACCGATTTTCAGAAGCCCTTTGTATTTTATTTCTTGAACGCACAAGAATTGATTTTGGGTAATGTTCTTCATCAAGAGAAATTGTGTTTGAATGGACTATGAATGATGCTAAAGAGATTGTTGTGCTGGTAAAAAATGATTTTTAGGGGGCCTCATAATAATTTATTGACTACGGTCTCAACATTTTTAGGGCCGGCCCTGACATTACCTTTGTTAAAATCGATGTTAAACGTACATATACATACACGCAAAATTGTAATTTTCGAAAACGAACAAGAGCACCGCTACCAACTTACCTAAACTATTAAATATCTACGTTAAAGTTACTAAGTGCTTACATGCATTTTACAAGTATCGAAACAAAACAAAATCACCGCTACCAACTAAACTACTTTTGTCACTTTGTAAAAGCTAGTATTGCATCGCATTCAATGAATATATACACAAAAATGTATATACGTGTCTCATTGCATTGGCATGCATTCAATGACATACACACACACACATACACAGCATGTATATAAATACAAATATTTTTACATTTTAAAAAATTGATAAAATTACAGCTACCAAATACCCTTATTTACCAAAATTTGCAGGGTAAAGTTATTGTTAAATTGTCATCACATTGAATGACATATACACACATCTATATTTGCTATTATGGCAAATAACCCTCTTTATTAAATCACCTCTTTAATGTAATTACTGCATTCAATTACGAATACAGATATGCAAACATGCAAATACATTTCAAAAATCTTGGTTCGAGACAAAATTTCCATCCACCAAATAACCTTATTTATTAGGCTAAGGTGGTCGTGAGCCCATTAATTCATCTTTCAAATGGAATTGAAATATATTTTAATGAAATAAATAACGATTTAGAAAATCTACTATGATTCTCGTTAATGATAGATATTAATGCTCTATTTAAAAATCTATCTGTTAAACTTGCACTATCATCGATGAACGCCCACCGATCTGATAATTAAACTTCTCCAATAAATCTATCTATAAATCAAGATTTATTACATAGTCATCGAATTCAATTCAAATGTATTTGTTGCACCATCATCAATGAACACCCACCGATTTGACAAATAAACTTCTCTAATAAATCTATTAATCATCCAAAATTTATTACATAGTCATCGAATTCAATTACAACCACACATATTTCAAAAATCTAATATACAGATTACATACTAACCTTGTTGAATAATCAGTCTGTAAATCACTGTTATAATTGCATAGTTATCGTATTCAACTACAAATACATTTATGATTTATATATAATTAATTACGGTCAAACGTAATTAAGCACTTTTTTTCATCCGTTTTGAAGTCCGTCACGTAAAAAACGCAGCCGTGTAGTTATTCACATTGTTCGGACTGTGTGTAGTCCCCACTCTGTCACACCATCAGCTCACCAACTTTTTAACTTTGTAGTCTAGAGAGAGAAACGCACAGCGAAAACTCCCAACCATTTTTCTCTCTTTCTGAGACTCAAAGGGGTTATACAGATCAATTCCAATTCAGGGTTTTATTCTTTCAGTTTCAATTTATTCTTCGATATTTTTTATTTTTTTAATTATGGTATTTATGAAGGTCTGAATTTTAGGGAAATGGAGTTCGTGGGGAGAAAGGTGAAGAAAGAGTTTGAAGGGCACGGTACATTCTTCGGTTCCGTCGAATCATACGACCCTTCAACTGGGTTTTTCAAGATCGTGTACGAGGACGGCGATTCCGAGGAATTGGACTTGAATGAAATTAGTTCTCTCTTGGTGTCTCCTGAGGGACTGGAATTGGCTCGGGAAGCGCAGCCATCCTCCGTGAAGGAGCCCACCAGAAGGCTTGGCCGCAAGCCCAGGAAGCGGAGCCACATAAATACAGGTAAAATCGGTATTTCAGTATTTGAGAGTGGTGTTTCTGGTAATTTAGGTGGGGGTTCTGGGGAAATGGAATTGAATGCGGCTGGTTTTAATTTGAATGAAGGGTTGGATTTAAATGATGATGGGTTTAATAATTTGAATGATGAGGACGAGAGGAATTTGGGTAATAATTGTGGTGGTGGTGGGGCTAAGCTGCAAGGTGTGGATTTAAATGAAGCCGTGAATTTGGAGTTGAGGAATGAGGGTATGGATTTCAATGAAGCGGTTTCAGACGATAGGTTGGGTAAAAGGAAAGAAATAATTGATTTGAATTTGGATGTAAATGAAGATTCTGAGAATTTTAGTCCAGAGAAAAAAAAGGTTTGTTTTGACTTGAATTTTGGGTTATCAGAGAATGAGATTAGGAATTCAGATAACATACCGGGACAGTTTGGGGAAAATGAAAAATTCTGTGCAGAAGAAGAGAAGCCGGAGAGGGAAGAGATTGGTGGGGATAATAAGGTTATTTTATTTAATGTGAAGGGTGAAAATGGAAATGAGAATATAGATTTAGAAAAAATAGGTGTATCAGCGGAAAACTGTGCCGTCAGAGTTGATTTTGAAAATGAGGTTCCAGTCAGCACGCCAAGGGGCGGAAGGGGTAGGAAGAGAAGAGGGGTCTCGGAAGACAATATTAACTTGGATGTGCCAGAGATGGTAAACATGGATGGGGAAAACGGAAATGTGAATATAAACTCAAAAAACAACTACGAAAACCCACAGGAAAGTGGTAGTGGTGTACTTGATTATGATAAACAAGTTCCTGGAAGTGCGTCAGGAGGGAGAAGAGGTAGGAAGAGAAGAGATGTATCTAATAATAATATTACATCTGCTACACCAGAAACAGGATTGAGAAGGAGCAATCGCAGAGTGAAAAGGGATTCATTTTCTGGTCAAGATCACGTTTTTAATACAGTAGGGTTAGACAGAGTCCCTGATCAGCTGTCCTCTCCAGCGATTAGCTCAGTTTATGAGGAAAAGATTGAACTGTTGTGTCGTAAAAGATCTGAGGAAGATGTTCTTCCGCCAAAGGTGGAGTTGCCACCTTCTTCCGGAAATTTGGATATAAATGGAGTTTCCGCATTTGACATTCTTTCTGTTTATGCATTCTTGAGGTCTTTCAGTACTTCACTGTTTCTAAGCCCATTTGAGCTGGATGATTTTGTGGCATCTGTGAAATGTAACAATTCTACATTATTGTTTGATTCCATTCATGTTTGCCTTTTGCAAACATTACGGAAGCATTTGGAGTTGCTTTCCAATGAAGGTGATATGTCTGCGTCTAATTGTCTCAGGTATTTAGTTTACTTTCATTCCAAAAGTTATGCATTTGACTCCCAATTTCTTGGTACTTAATTCTTTTATATTCAATTTGTAACTTAGGTCTCATAATTGGGATTTGCTGGACTTGATCACATGGCCCATGTTTGCTGTTGAGTATCTGTTAGTGTACAGTTCTGGATACGTCCCTGGTTTTGATCTCTGTCACTTGAAGCTTTCTCAGAGTGACTATTACAAACTACCCGTGTCGACAAAGATTGAGATACTGCGGCGCCTTTGTGATGATGCGATGGATGTAGAATCCATCCGATCAGAGATAAATAGAAGGACATTGGCAACAGAACGTCAAGTGGATTTTGATCGGACTATGAAGTCAGACAGCTCCAAGAAAAGAAAGGCTGCGATGGATGTTGCTAGCAGTTCTTGCATCACAGAGGAGGACGTTGAAGAAACTGCAGATTGGAACAGTGATGAGTGCTGTCTTTGTAAGATGGATGGGAACTTAATATGTTGTGACGGTTGTCCTGCAGCATTTCATTCCAGATGCGTAGGAGTTGTCAGCAGCTGCTTGCCAGAGGGGGATTGGTATTGCCCTGAATGTGCAATTAACAAGGATAAGCCTTTGATGAAAGTGGAGAAGTCTATTCGAGGAGCAGAATTGTTGGGAATGGATCCTTATGGCCGACTATATTATAGCAGCTGCGGTTATCTGTTGGCGTAAGTTCCTTTCTTTATTAAAACCAATAAAATTACGTTTATTTGTTTTATTATGAATAGTTAATCAATCATTTAGGTCCACATACGAAACAATTGATAAGTTTGTAGACATATCTTATCAATATATGAGTTTATAATGTTTTAATGATCATAAAGTTGCCACAACTAGCATGGTATTGAAAAAAGAGTTGGTATAGAAGGTATATATCACAAAATACATTGCCTTAATGCCTGACATTTGGAGAATCCATTTCTCTGTCTGAGCATTTTTTTTGTAAGCTCCTGCCATTATTAATGCTTTGAGGATGCTGAATCAAGGGTTAGCCTCTATCCTTTCTGCCTTTTGCACATTACTATTGTTTGGCTAATATCCATGCATACTTGCTTTAGTGCTATTGCACCTTGATCTGTATTACTCTGGATTTGTTGGAAAAGTTTTCTGTCCATTTCTAGCTGTGGAAGAAAAAACAGCAATTTTTTGGTCACGCGTTTGGTGATACATGTCATCAACCTGATGTTGGTATTAGATGCTAACAGTATCAAGTATCATGGTGGTATTTTCAATTTGGTAATCATAAGTTGGCTTATTAGGCATGCATTTTTATTATTACTTATCGATGCCTATGTGGCGATTGAGTTATTGCATGTAATGTGTTGATTTCTTTACTTGCTGCAGTGATCATCATTTCTTTGGCATCTTCTATTTTGAACTCTAGTGGTGCGAGCCTCTTATCCCAATCTTAGTTTTGTTGGTTCATAAAAGACAAGCCCATTTGGCTGTGCTTAGAAGTTATTTTTGTAGAATATAAGTACTGTTAAAAAAAAAAAGTAAGTTTGAAAAAATCACATTTGGCAAAATAAGTAATTTTGAAGTAAGTTGGACTAAAGCCAAACATACTCAAGCATTGTTCCCAATGAATATGGAATTATCTACACGTGTTTTTTGGTGCAACTTTACATGCCCCTTGATCGAGCAGGGATAAGACTATTGCATGGACCATATTTCAATGGTACAAGACCTTTTTCCAATCTTCCTGCAATGAAGTGGTTAGTACGGTTACCAAGGAGGAGACGATGCCTAAGAAGGACTAAGCGGTTGATAGCGAGCAATCATCTAGAAAGGATGAATTATCGTTCAAGTTTTGGTTCATATCAAGTAGGGATCCTCTATTTAGCTCATCGATCACGGGTTACTAATATGCACGTATTTAGTTCATTGACCACGGGTTAGTAATATGTCGGGTGCTACATGAGAGTCACATTGGGAATATGGATATTTGTAACATGTGCATATGAAATGAGAGGAGTGAAGTACCTATTTTTTTGGGGCTTTGTTGTCTATCTTCTTTTGAAATTGAGTCGCACTACAACAACGGTAAACATTCCCTCCTACTCCGACTTTGATCGACTTGCCCACTTGCGTGTACAATGTGGAATGGTCTTAAAATGAAAGTAGAATAAAAATATGATAGTGAGTTGAATTCATGGAATTTCTCTTACTTAACCGAACAATAAGAAAGTCATGACCTATTTGTTCCTTCAATCGTGTGGACATCCGAAGCTTCAATTTTGAAAGCGGATTAGTGAACATGATACTTCTCTCCATTGATTATTTCTTTGTTTCCAATTATGATGCAACTTGTTACAACTACTTTTTTCTTTACTATTTTAGCGAGCTTGTAATTAGGAAGAATTCGAGATAGGTCATCTGGAGGGTTCATAACTACATATCTCGAAAAATCCAATATTTAATAAAATCAAATCCTTTGCAACTTGTTAAACAATCTTATCTAAAAGCTTAATTTGTTAATGACATTTATTTAAATTTAGTTTCAACACTCCCTCATGCAAGCCAAGCCAAATTCATATTACGATGTGTAAAATTTTTAATATAGACAGCCGTGTGCCCGTGTTCCTTGAATTCAAGACTTCTGCTGCTTTAATACCATTTTGAACTGTTTCATCTTAGGCTTAAGCAGTTAGAACATTTATTCGAATTTCGTCTTCAACACAACCACATCAAAACATGTTATTTTGGTCTCCTTTTACTATTATTAATAATACTTCGTGTGAACCAAAAGAGAAACAATTTACAACTCCAAAAGAAAATGACCTTCTCTATAGTCTCCATTGTATTGTATCCTTTGAACACGAACACATATTGTAACGACTCGGGTCTCTATGCCCAAGCTATTAACTTACGTACTGTCCGCTTTGGGTGGACCTATACCCACTTACCCCCTCACGGCTTTCTATCGCGTCCCCCCAAGATTCGAACCCAATATTTCTGCCTAATGAGAGACTTAAGTTGAATCCTGTTATTAATTGGTCGAGTCTCTAAACCCAAGTCGCTAGCTTACATACTGTCTTCTTTGTGTGGGCCTATTCACACTTACCCCTTCACGATTTTCTATCGAGTCCCCCAAGATTCGAACCCAGACCTAATTGGTACCAGAATTCAACTTAAGTCTCTCATTAGACAGATATTTTGGGCTAGAATCTTGGGGGACATGATAGAAAGCCGTGGGGGGTAAGTGGGCATAGACTCACCCAAAGCGGACAGTACGTAATCTAATGAGTTGGGTATAGAGACTCGGGACGTTACAAAAAAATGCGTGTTTTTTTTTGTAATGACCCGAGTTGTTATACCCAAGCCGTTAGCTTATTACTTTTCCAATTGGTATCAGGATTTAACTTCAGTCTCTCATTAAGTAGATGTATTGGGTTCGAATCCTGGGGGACGCGATAGAAAGCCGTAAGTGGGCATAAGCCCACCCAAAGTGGACAGTATGTAAGCTAACGACTTAGGTATAGAGACCCGGGTGGTCGTTACAAAAAAATACTCACGATTTTCTATCACGTCCCCCAAAATTCGAACCCAAGACCTTTGCCTAATTGGTACCAGGATTCAACTTAAGTTTATATAAGCTAACATGTTGGGTATAAAGACCCGGGTCGTTACACATGCTATATTTAAATAGATTATGGTCCATTGATATTGTCACTCAACCATTTTCAACTTCTTGGTTGAGTCCCCCTTCATTCGACCTGTTTTATGTTGGTGCTTACTCCTATTCAAGTTTTAGCAAATCGTTCTTTAGCTAGATTTCCATTTGATTTGTTTTGGATTGCATGATGGAAGAACCAACAAGCTACAACTTGAAAACATAATCAATACTTTAACAATATTCATATTATCTTTTCAATCTACGAATAAACTAGATCTCAGAAGAATATAGATACCTAATAATTTACTTTAGTTCTTCTCTCTTCGTAAGTTTCACCATGCATGCAAAGACTAGAATGGAATTGTGCGCAAAATGAGAGCTTTATACTCGTGAAGTGAAGAGTTTTTCCTTTTTTTTGGCATTGTTTACTAAAAATGAGCGAGTAGAAAGAGAATGCCATTTTAGAACATGGACAAATCATTAATTAAATCAAGATAACATGTTAGCACATGTGGGTTCATTCTAATAATGAGAGATGAGATAACACACTTAATTCCACTATTTTTGTATTTAACTATGTTACATTCTATAGTACATACTGGAACCATGAATTTATGTATTTATGAACTGACATTATTACAACTACAAATTAAACTTGTTTTTAAATAAATTTGAGGTTAACTATATGATTCTTTTTTCGTTACTCTAATAGGTTCATTGTTAGATCTATCGGGAGATTTAAAACTGTTAGATCCTTAGGCCTGCTTGGGAGTTTCGGCGGACCGGTTATGAACGTTTTTTAAAATACCGATTTTGAGCGTTTATGAGTGGATTGGTTTTAGTAGCGGTTTTTAAAACTGTCCAACTTATGCTTGGAAATTTATTATCCATAGATTCTGAAAATTTTTTAATAGAATAAAATTACATATATGTCCGTTAGTAAAATTTTTAGTTTATTGTTTCTTGTATGAATTTTTTTTCCTCATAAGTGATATTTTACTTATAGGTAATTTTTTTACAAGTTAATATTTAACTTTAAAAATTAAATAAAGTTAAGCATTTACTTAAAAAATTAAGTTAATATTTTTTACTTATAAGTAAATTTTACAATTATTAGTTAATTTTATACTTTCAAATAATTTTAAGTGAATTTTTTTACTTATAAGTGACTTTTTATATTTTATAAGTGAATTTTTATCTTATTAGTAGTGTTTTTATTTTATGAAGAATTTTTTTTACATAAGAGTGATTTTTTTACTTATAAGTATTTTTTAAATTATTATGTATTTTTTCTTATTACTACTTTTTTAATTATAATGTAATTTTTTTGTTTATAAATAATTTTTTAGTTAATATTTTTTTATTTACAAATTAATTTTGAAGAAAATATGTTGGTTGGATATAATTATTTTATGAAGGTAAAATTAGAAGAAAATATGAGAAACGGCCAAAAATCGTCGATTTTGTAGGTTGAGAGAACCGGTCAAAATTATACACATCAATTTTGAGTGATTTTTAAACCATCCAAAACCGGTTCCCAAAAAAACTATTAAGCACCGGTTTTTCCAACTCCTCATAAACAGTGCCACAAAAAATCAGTCAAAATCGGTGGGAAAAACTCGCAAGCAGGCCCTTAATAATTGCATAAAGCTATGTTTCTTTTGATCTATCCCATTTTGATTTGTTCAACCAAAATCACATCACTCTTATAATTGGGATTCTTTTTAGATCTATGCAAAGCTTGTACTGACCATTTATGTTGTTCCCATAATTTATCTTTAATACCAATTAGCACTACATCCACTTGTTGGCGTAGAATAAATTTCTTTTGGGTATTTTCATGGTTTAAAAAAAAAATCCAATTGAAACCTGCCTTAAGGCTTGCCTCAGAAAAAAGTCTCAAGGCGCTGATTGTGAAGTAGTTTTTGGAGGTCTACCACCACCTCTGTCATTGTGGCCCATAAAGCATAAAAAATCTTATCGACCCATTTTGAGAATAGCCCACTACTCAATAAAACATTAAAAAGTTGTTTCTTAGTGGGAATATTCTCGTGCTTGCGTTTTAATAATATTTTGACATTTTTTTAGTTTATTGTGAGGCTTACTCCTTGTCTCGTGAAAGAAAATACCCGAGTACTCGATTATACCTTTTTTAACATTGGGTATTTTTATTCTAATTAAGGATTTATTAATTATTAGGGCATTGATTGTACATATTTACTTGCTGAAATTTAATGTTACACAAAAAAGAAGAAGAAAATTGTAAAGAGAAGTCTTGAAACTTATTTAATTAGAGCCCCTCTTAAGCACATAATTTTGAATTTACAAATGCACTTGATGTTTGGAGGGTTGTTAGATGGGGCAGAAGTGTATTCATCAAAAAATATAAAATATTTAGCCCTTGTTTGACAACTATTAAAATGCTTTTTTTTTTTTTTTCCTTTTGGGGGAAAATGAGTTTTTGAATAGTGATTTTTTTGAAAAATGTATAGTTAGGAAGTAGGAAAAAATATTAGGTTTGCGTATAGAATATTTTATTGTAGAATGTATGGTTGAAAATGAGTTTGATAAAAAAAGAGTTTTGTTTTAATGATTGTTAAACAGAGACTTAAGTCTTTATTGACCATTCATTCCCTTTAGACCAAGAAAGAAATTTTCTATTTGGGTGGGACCCATGCATTTGAGATGTTTGAGGCTTACGCCTTGAGGCACACCTCAAGTGAGGCTTTCATTAAATGCCTTGACACTTATTCCTCGAGTGCGATTTTTCAAGGCTTACACCTTGACTTATTGAGATTTACTCCTCAAGGCTAAGCTTTTTCATTACTAACCTAAGCTATTTGGGCTATTTTTTTGTAGTCTAATGTTTTACGCACTATTTTTCCTTCCTTACACATAAGGGAAGGAGAAGACATCATTGCAAGTGGATGCTAACAAAGAATAAAAAGTAACTACCAGCGATGAGGAGGATGATAAGGGGATCAAATATGTTGATTATTTCTCTTAAAAGTCCTATTAGCAATGATGATATGGGAGACTTCTAGGTTGTTTCCATTTAGTAGTTAACTATGATTTTGTTATGTGATTTCTAATTTGTCAATGAATTATATACTACTTTACCAATACATTTTATGTTTGTTTGCACATTAGACTTAAATTTGTTATTTTGTTTTATTATGGATTTTTAAGGTGGTTTATGGTTTGTTATGGGCATATTTTTGTATTTTCATATTGTTTTGTTTTCTTCTATTGGTTTGTCTTGATGCTGGTTTATGCATCGTCTCACTAAGGTAAAACTTCTTGTTACCCAATCGAATCTTTTTAAATATTGAGCATGAGATTGTGATTGTATATATCAAGATATCAGCTGGTTAAATAATTTGCTTTTGAATGGTGGATTCTTAGTAGCTAAATGCACAGTCAACCTAAAAACTAGCCCCTTAGTTTATTACTTGCAGAAGTTAGTAATGTAACTTGAGAGTCATTTATTGATCTTTTAACCTTTTACATTGTTGTTCATTTAGTTTTGAGCTGCTGCAACTTTAAATTGCGAGTTAGATTGTTCTTAAATGTGATATATCTTCCCTAGATTTGATCTACGTGCATTAAAAGTTCTAATTCTAGAAACCACAATAATTGGTGTTTATGTCATTCACGGCCATTAGATTATTTTACTCTACCATTCATTACACCTCCACAGTTTCCTGAAAAAAGTTATATATGCTTTCATTACATCCTCTTTCCTGTATGTGGTGCAATTATCCTGAAATAATGGACTTGTCGCTTCCACGTTTCATATGAAGTTCAACGTTTGTGATTCTCTTGTTATTTTCGGCCTTGTGATTCTGTTGTGATGATTAGCCTGTTATTATTAGCCGTGCAATTCCTTGTTACTTTGTGATTCTCTTTTAGTCTTATAATTTGCTAGTGTTCTGATTTTTTTGACATTGTAACCGCATGGTTGCTTAAAATGTATGCTAACTTTTGTATAACCGTACTTGCAGGTCAGAGTTATGCAACGATGAATACTCATTTTTGTACTACCATAAAAATGATTTACCCGCCCTTATAGATGCACTAGAGTCATACCCATTTGTGTATGACACAATAATAACTTCTATTAGTAAGCATTGGAATGTTACTCATGGGGTTGATGGGTCAAAAACTGATTTGGATGCTCGGTCCTTCTCTATACAATCGCCTTTTCCTATAAAAGGGCCGCTGTCTCATATGCTTCCTACACCTTCAGAACTGCATATCAAGGATGTTGTTACTGAGAGAAAGTCGGAAGAAAACTCCATTTTCTCTACTTACCCTAATAGCATAGAACCTGAGGTTCCTGACTCTGTCAATATGATGTTGGAGACTGATAACCATGGGGCAAAGATGGAAAACCGTTTGGCAAGTTCTGAAGGATCAGCCGAAGTCTCCCAAGCAGCGATTAACACTGATATTAAGGAAAGCGGGCAGGAGTGTTCAAAAAGAGGCATTGGGATATCATCATATGATTCTGATATTCCACCAAAGGGTGTGAATGCTGGAAACCATTATTTAACAGCTACTACCTTAGAAGTCGAACAAAAAATGAATCTCATTTCTGTAAATCATGGCCATGCACTATCCATCACAAAATCTAGCGAAGTTATGCCTGAAGTGCATTGTGGGGAAAATTATGTTAACTTTTATGAATTTGCTCGGACAGCATCATCAGTTGTTGAAGAGTTAATGCGTAAATCATCAGATAAGACATCTGAGAAAATCATAAGATCAGAAGAAGAGGTTATTACTGGGCAGCTGAAGGTTATATCAAGTAAATTTGCTTATTTACGCTGGCCGAATATTCATAGTTTGATTGCAAACAATAGGAAAGAAAAATGTGGGTGGTGCTTCACTTGCCAAGGTCCTGAAGAGGAAAGGGACTGCTTATTCATTATAAATGACAATGGTCCTGCTGTCGAAAACTTTACGAGTGAGGTTTTAGGTATTCAGTCTAGAAAGAACAGGAACAGTCATCTTATTGATGTCATGTGCCATATTATTTGCACTGAAGATCGTCTACAGGGGCTTTTGTTTGGCCCATGGTTAGATCCTCATTATTCTGAGCTTTGGCGTAAAAGCGTTCTTGGAGTGTCTGATGTTGCTTCATTGAGAAGTTTTCTGCTCAAGGTAAGAATATTTCCTCGTAGGATTGCTATCTGAGTTTATGTACATCCACAATGGATGTATATTTAAGTATGTTTACTGCCGAAGTGTTAAACCCAAAAGATATTGTCGACTTGATGAAATAGCTTGTCCTTTTGAAACTGATTGTCAGAAAGTATCTTTAGTTCACATGATAGTTCATCATCTGGCTCTCTCTGAACAAGGAACTCGTTAACCCTGTTAACAATGCCCAACCTTGTCAATTATCATAGAGAAGAAAACTTTGGGGCATGTTCAATAAATTTTAGTCATGGAACAAAAATCTTGGGTTGCTTTGACAACTTGGAGAAGTATTTATTAACAAGAATGGGATGATGATATTCAATAAAGCAAACCATGATGTATCGTGTAGGGTCTGAGCTTCATTTTATAGGGAGAACAATAGCAACAGGCTGTACAGTCTAACTGGCTTTTGCAGTAGGAGGAAAATGACCTGTGGCTGTTGGATATTGTCTGAAGTTCAAAATGTAAACAATGAATTTGATTATATGATACATTCGTATGGAACTTGTGCTAAGTGCATTTTTGTCAACAGGTGATAAATTTAGAGGAAAAAAATAAAATTAGTAAACAGAAAGTTTCCTTGTTAAACCTAACTGATGGGGTATGCCCGCCACCCAAGTCTAGTAAATTTTGATAATATGAAATTTTCCATTGGCACTTTGAGGCTCAAGGGTGTAAAAATGTATTCATAAGTACACTTATATGCATACACCCCAATTCCAGGAAGATAGATAATGAAATATACTAACCTATTTCTCAGCTCAGAAACGTTGTTGACGGCCTTAATATGTAAAATTTTTACCATCTTAGGTTTCTAGACTGCAAAAGTACACTATATTAAAAGATAAAAGAAGCATACTCAAGAACAGAAATGAACATGTATATAAGATGAATCTTTATCTTATCTTTGCGTTTCCACTATTTTCAGCTCTGAAACATTTATGTTCGTGTTTTCTATATTGCACTTCATGCTCGTTATCTGATTAGTTGCAACTTTCAACACCAGCTAGAGTCAAACTTGCATCTTCGAGCTCTTTCGGCAGATTGGCTAAAGTACGTGGATTCTGTTCCTACGATGGGTTCTGCTTCTCATGTTGTGAGGAATTCTGTACGCGTGTCTACAAAACATGGAATTGGAAGGAACAGAGCAAGGTGTTTGGAGCTGGATACAACTTCATCTTCAAGTTCTGCAAATGGGTTGAGCTTATTTTGGTGGAGAGGTGGGAGGATTTCGCGTCAGCTGTACAATTGGAAGGTTTTGCCTCGCTCCTTAGCTTCCAAAGCTGCCCGACAAGGTCCGAGAGTTTCTATTCTTCTGTTTTAACTTAGAATCAGTGGAATACTTAGTTTTCTAAATATGTTTGAAGTTTAAACTGTTGCAGGTGGATGCAAGAAGATACAAGGCATCCTTTACCCTGACAGTGGAGAATACGCAAAAAGGAGTAAATGTGTTGCCTGGCGAGCTTCTGTTGAGACATCAAGAAGCGTGGAACAGCTTGCTCTCCAGGCATGTCTCTCTTATGATTCAGTTTGTCCCCCATCTCCGTTCCGTTATTTGCTGTCCATTAACCTTGTCCTAACAGCCAATTGGATGTAAAATGCTGACTGGCACCAAACTCTCTAAAAGGACTGCCTTTTCTTTTATTATATTTTATCAACCAATTTATGGCATAGGAAAATTTGGTCCAACTGTCAAAGACCATCCCATATATGATAATTACTTTCATTTAGATTCCTGGTCTATATAATGAAAACATTCTCTGAACAGCCATTGACTCTACATTTTACCCCATCCAACAGGAGAAAAAGAAAACAGCAATATGCATTGCAACTTAACTAAGTTATGTGTTGACATTTTTCATGTGCCCAGGTTAGAGAGCTTGATGCAAATATCAGATGGGATGACATTGGGAACCCGAACCTTGTATCGAAAACGGACAAGGAGTCCAAAAAGTCGGCCAAATTATTCAAAAAGGTTACTATACGTAGGAAGTGCTCCCAGGGATCGGTGGTTAGGTATCTTCTTGATTTTGGCAAGAGAAGATTTATCCCCGATATTGTTGTGATACATGGATCCATGCTTGAAGATTCCTCTAGTGAAAGGAAGAAATATTGGCTGGAAGAGTCTCACGTTCCATTACATCTCTTGAAAATGTTTGAAGAGAAAAGAATTGCTCGCAAATCCAATAAGACATGTTCTGGAAAACTTTGTGAGAGCAGTATGGTAACTAATAAACCCTTCAAGGAAAAGGGATTTTCATACCTTTTCTCAAGAGCAGAGAGATTGGAGAATTATCAGTGTGGGCACTGTAACAAAAATGTTCCCATCAGGTATGATATGATTTTTAATTGTTAAAATCGGTATCTCTTTTAGAAAAAACAGGACTACCTTATTATCAAAGAAAGGAAAAATGCATGGCAGTAGAGAACAAGCTGTTCTTAGATATCAGGACCCTTCTAATGGTTCTATAGATGAAGATGGGCCGTACCATTTATTCTATGGGGGTCTGGGAGAAACGAACATGAAAGGTTACATTTAAACTGTTGCAATTTTTATATGCTATAGTAGCTCAAAGTAAATCAAAAGATACCAAAACATATGCAGACACTTTTGAATGTGCAGACTTACTTTCTAGTTGTAGTTTTACTACTTAATGGTTTTAGTCATTCTTATCGATATTTTCTTTTATGAGGTTAGATAATATGTTCCACAATTTTACTGTTGGGCATGTGTGATGGTGTACCCACGTTGGCTTTCTCTATGATAGATACACGAGTTAACATTGATGCGAGGTTATTTGTGCATCCATAAGTTTTTCCTTTGATGTTGCAAATCATATATGTATTGGTCCAAAAGTAATATGTATGTGCGTTCATTAATTTGAACAGTATTGGAGCGGTAACTATTTTTGTTTGCTTATGAATCTTTTTTTGGCCTCTGAATTTGCAGTCTAGTGATCAGTTTTCTTTTGTCCATTTGCAGGGAAGCAGTGAGTTGCCAGTACTGCAAAGGTAAACTGCTCGTTGAGTAAGAGTTTCTTATCAGTGGCTTATGTGTTTCTTCACTTATCACTATATTGCAAAGACAAATCCATTGTTGCATCTGCCTTTCTATGTCCTCGTCATTGTTTAATTCAGCATGTCCTAGAAAGGGATTCAAAGTATTTGGCTTGCACGATTGAGTTATTTAATATTGGCATTTCTTTTTCACTCAGGCACACTTGTTAATCACTATAAACTGACATTTTTATGCTTTGTAATTAAATAGAGATTATCTCAACTGTTCATTTCCTTTAGACCCCTGAATGATGATTGTTTTGGACTGGAGCATTGTTCTGACCCATACAGTCCTATTAATTTACCAAGGGTCAATGGATTTATTGCTTTATGTTCAGTTAGGAACTGAAATTTTTGCTACCTGCAAGCAGGAGTAGTTATAGAATATTGTCAATGAATATACCTGGACTGTCAATTCAATGTATGCGTGTAGCATTTTCTACATCTCCATGTGTTATTATTTAACAAATTTGACCTTAAATATTGAACTGTTTTTTCAGAAGTTTTTTATTTCATATGCTATGATCTTGGTTTGGCTTTGCTTTTGAAGGTTTGGTGGTGCTTGATTTTGCCTTAAAATTTGTTAGTGATTTTTAAAGTTGGTATAAAATTGATGGTGGTTGATGTTTGTGCCTACAAAAAGGTGCCAGTAGCAATTGGGTGGTGCTGCGGTGATATCAGGAAATAATGAAATAAGGATATAAATTGGGGTTACAGATGTGAATTTGTATCCTTGTGGATTGAAATAGTTTTTAATTTGAAATAGTGGATATATTAACATGTTTGATTCATGCGACTTCCTGTGATATATGAATTACTTCTAAACAGCACTAACAAATATCAACTATACTTGTATGGATTTTCAGGCTTTTTCCATAAAAGGCATGCAAGGAAGTCTGCTGGCTCCATCATCTCTCAGTGTACATATACATGCCATAAATGCCTTGATGGGATGTCCGTGAAAATAGGTACTAAGAAGGGGAAGTCTGAGCCACCAAAAGGTAAGAAAGTATCAAAATTATTGAAGCCGTTGGGCTCGAGAAGAGGGAAAAAGTTGTGCAAAGGCAGGCAACGAGTGCAAGCACAAAAGAATAAAAAGGTTCAACTGGTTGTACCCCTGCGCCGTTCTGCCAGGCATGCTAAACCTGTCGTAAAGACATCCTTGCTTGATACCAAGATTAAAAAACAGAAGAAAAGAAAACAAGCTAAATCAAAAAAAGAAAAATTGAAGAAGCCAGACAAACTGAAGAAGCCAAAAAATAGTTGTTGGCAGAAGAAGAGAACCCCGGTCAGTTATAGTTACTGGTTGAATGGCCTTCAATTGTCAAGAAGGCCAAATGATGAAAGGGTGATGCTTTTTAGAAGTAAATTGCTTCTTGTCCTTTCTGGAGAGTCGCCTTCCGTCGCCTGTACGCCAAAATGCAGTCTTTGTGGTGAATTAGAATTCAAATCTGAGCTTAATTATGTTTCTTGTGAAATTTGTGGAGGTAACTATCTTTACACTTGATTTATCTCTACTTCTACTAAATGAAGAACGTACGCTGCGGAAGACGAATATTTCCTCCATCTTGAATTTACTGCTGGCTGACACAAATCATTTTTAGAGTCCTTGCCTGTATAAGAATAAACCTTAAAATTCTTGATAGATGATGGTTTCATTTTTTAATAGAAGTTCTGTATGCACGACTCATGTTTGGCACAACCAGCTCAGGGAAGAGTCATTCAAATTTATTGAGTATAACTAGTTTACTATTAAATTATGTTTTTTCACAATTTGCAGATTGGTTTCATGGTGACGCTTTTGATCTCAAAGCTGTTAAAGTTGGAAAGCTCATCGGGTTTAAGTGCCATAAGTGTCTCAATAAGAGCTCTCCAGTTTGCCCCCATGTTTGTGCTATTGGAAGCAGCAAAGCTGCCCTTTTCCCAGAAATTAATGTGGAGCCTGACTGCACCGGGAAAGAATCTACTGGTCTATCCCTCTTGGATGAAACATTTGCAGATCAGAAACTACAGTCAAATGAAAAATCTAATGATCTGTTTTTTATTGATGGCGATCATGAGAAGCAATCATCAGTGCCAATTCTTGATTCAAACCAGATACAGGCAAGTGATGCAAAAGTAGGACTTTTAACTACCACTACAGAGGAGAAAACGGCAGGTGTTAACTTCAGCGAGGAAGGAAAAGCACCTGATGAATTGGTACCGACGGAAGACCTTGCTGGAAGCTGACCATGGGAAGAAGCCAAGTTTACGTCATTGATGCATGACCATTTGAAGAATGGTTTGATAAACAATACCCTTCTGTAATCTGTAGTCAGTAGAACTCTTTCTGACTTATCCTAGTTGTCCCCATAAACAATTTTTGGTATTCAGGTGATGCCATTTGTGGTGGGAGAGAAAATAGATGATTTTGTAGTTTACTTTTCTTTATACAAGATATTGTGCTATACAATAGTTACTTAAACCTTTTCGTGAATCTAGCTAAAATTTAAAAGCTTCATTCAATTGATTCGCTTTAAATTAGAGCGAGCAAAGAATTAATTTGTTGCTCCTATTCTTCTTCGAAT
Organism: Fraxinus platypoda; assembly: GCA_903798405.1. Lineage (NCBI taxonomy): Eukaryota > Viridiplantae > Streptophyta > Magnoliopsida > Lamiales > Oleaceae > Fraxinus > Fraxinus platypoda. The sequence goes on along the minus strand of CAIGRT010191888.1, from coordinate 9,386 downwards.
ATGCTCATGTTTATTTTGATAAGTCATTATTGCCACGTCTGGAGCTGAAGAGAAAATGATTTAAATGAATGCATGTAGTCTTTCTTTAACAGTTTAAGCTTTTAGGTTCAAAATAATATCAGTGCATGGCAAAAGACTGTGGTTCAACTCTTGTCACCAGCATTTAATGAAAAATTGTGCATGATTTGAGACATTTGATAGAAAATGAATGCGGTCTGCATGCGAGATCTGTGCTGAAGAAGAGAAACAAATGAGTACATGTGGCCCCTCATTAACAGCTTAAGCTTGAAGACAAGACATCTGGCGTTATTTGTCTCGTGGAAACTAGCTGCTTGTACATTCTGCATCTGGTACTTGGCACATGGTATGTTGATTCTTTATTATTGACAGACATGGAGGATCCATGATTAAATTTGTTGTGCTTTTCATCATGTCAGGTGACAATTTTATTTTACTGTTTCTGGTACCAACTTGATTGATGAAGTGTCTGTGTTTAAATTATTCGACTAGATTCTATTATCCAGAAGCTTAAAAGGATTTGCTTTTAGTAGTTCTCCACTATTGTTATGAGGATGTACCTGAGTCCTTCAATAATTTAACAGTGTTACTGATGGAGATTAAATGGATATTTTGAAAGACTTGCCATAAACTCTGTGGTTTTTGGCAAAAGAATAAGATGAAGAATGCGATCTATATTTTGATTGATTTTCTAGTATTTGATTCATTTCCCTTCCTTATCATTAGGTTAAATTAGGAAATTTTCCCTTCTTCACTTGGGATTTTAAAGCATAAAGAGTGGGGATTTTGTATTAGACATACTATTGCTTATAGAAATCTGCTTCTTCCCTCTTTCTTTCTCCCTACTCCTCTGTTGTTCCCTTTCTTCTTATCTATATTCTGTTGTCCTTGTACTATGCTGTATCGATTACTCTCTCTTTGGTAAACCAAATTCTTCTTGATCTTAGTTATAGAAATTCATATGTTTAAATTCATTTTCAAAATATGGAGAGTGGATACAAATTTTGTAAGGCAGCAGTAATAATCATTTTTATGGCATACCAAATTCTCTTATGATCGGAGTAATTTTTTTAAAAATCCTTTTGTGGTTGAATTTTTTTGACGTCTATGTGCTAACTTGTTTCACTTGCAACAATATGAAGCTTTCAATTGATGACATATGATATCAAAAGTTATCTTCTCAGAATGCAGTTGTTCTTGTACTCTGATATCAAAGTGTGCTTTAAAATAATTTTCCCTTTATTAGGTACTTGTGTATGCTCAGTAAATATGAGATGTATTTGTTTGAATGGCATCTTAACGAAATATTGTGTTGTGTAACTAACATTTTCTGTTTGCTTCCTAACCGTGATTTTTCAGTTATATATCCTGTGAACATTATCCTGTGAACATTGTAACCAGGGGTGATATAAACTTTTTGGGTCTTGCAAATGAACTGGAGACTCTGTATTATGGACGTTGAGTTGGGGATGAAGTTAACATGAACACTTGAGCATGTTTGGCTATGCTTACAAGTAAGTCCCAATTACTTTTGAGTTATTTATTTAGCCTAACATGATTTCTTTTAGTTACTTTTTTGTACTGACATAACTTTTCTGCAAACTTTACTTTCTAGAAGAGTAAATTTTAAGCAAGACGAAAAGCATGCTCAAATCAAGTTAGCTATTAGATCGTAGCTGCGAAATTGACGTGCCAGCAAATATTACCACGTTATTTTGAGTTGCTTCTTTAATGTGAATTCCGTCAATTTCAGTACACAAAGCTGTTGCAAAAATTTAGGATACTCATAAAAATTAAACGTGGAAATCGATAAGAGTGGAGCTAGTAGCAAGAGATCAACAACTAAAGCAAAAGTATCATCTGCTGTTGCTTTCTGCTAAAAGGTTGTATTTTCTTCCTTGGTTATTATTTTCATTGTCAATATATACACAAAACCATGAATATGATGCTTTGAAGGTAACTCTGACTATCATGCCCTGAAATTTCTCGAAGGGTGACGTAGTAGAGGTTTGCATGGCTGTCTAAAAACATTCTCAGTTACTCAAAATAAAAATAAATCCTAGTTATGAGCAGTGCTCCCATTAATTTAGATTTTACGCTATTTGCAGGTTTTTCCGTTTCATTGGGAAGAAGGGGAAATGAGTGAAGACTCGGCTTGTTTTCAAGAAAGACCTCATTTCACAATTTTCATTTATGCTTTTTCGTGCTTGTCTTCCCTCTGTTTATTTTCGAGATCTTTCATGTTGCCAAGTTTCTGTAAACTGACTTATTTTATCTATCGTTTGAACTCAGGTTATTGGATTCGGCATCTCTTTACCATTTGACTGGAGAAAACATTTTTTTCCTGTGTATCCTTTCCTATTATAAAAAAAGGAACAAACTGATCTGATATTTTCAGCACATTTTTGTTTAATTTCTTTGGCCCATGTTGGTCTTCGGCATGCATTCAAGATTTGGGTAATAGAGTAGCAGAAGTAACATTTTCCTCTTATTGTAACAATAAAAAAAATGAAACGAACAGCAGGGGAATGCAATCTAATTCGACATTCCTTCCCCTTAGAACCAAGTTGTTGTACAAGAAGAAATCTATGCACTCGGCTTGTATAGTTTCTCGACCATCTTCCTATACTCTGCAAAAGGTGGAAAATGATGCGAACTAGATTTAGATTTACATTCTTAACAGCAATTCCAAAAATCATAAACAAAGGAATAGATGTATAGCGCTACCTTCTTGATTTCCCCAAAGAGCTGCTGCCTGAGTATTTAGGGGCGAGCTTGTATTAGGCTCTACAAAAACAGCACGCCCATCAAAAACAGTCATACAGTACTAAACATGACTCGACACTATAATTAAATCAACATCAAGATTTACCTCCAAGCAGACTTTGAATTGACAGCAAGATTGTCCTTACATCATATGCAGACGACCACTTATCCTATGAAAATTGAAAGAATAATAATCAGATATATATGCATTTAAGCTTAGCAACTAGAAAATCGAATAGATTGTTCAATATTAACCTGTAATATGTCCAAGCATATGTTCCCGTACAAATCGACATTGGGATGAAAGCAACTGGTCTCAAATTTAACCTTCGGGGGCTTGAAAGGATAGTCGGGGGGGAATGAAAGGGATAACTTGTACTCTGTTCCTTCAAACACAGTATCTTTGCTGCCAGTTATAGTACCTTTCCAGCAGAACATGTTGTCTTCCTCCGGGAATGCGGATATTCCTGAATCTCCACCCATCTATAATATTTCGAGGGTCGGGAAAAAAGATTAAAAGGGGCAAAAACAGAAATGGAAAAATGTAGGTACTGAATTGTTCTCACCATCAGGGCCATTAACTCTGATTGCAACCTGTAGTTGAATCAAGAACTGGATTTTAGAATTGAGATTATGACAGCAAAAATACAGAGATAAATCTTGAAAAACATGAGAAAAACAATCAGCAGTCGAACACTGAATAATTGAAGGCATATTTGGTACGCTCGATTGTCCTCTGATTTTGAAAAACGTGAGAAATAATAATCAGAAGTCGACCACCAAACAATTTAAGGCATGTTTTATAAGCTTGACTGCCCTCACATGCATTTCTTTTTTAATCATTTCTAGTCCTGTCCAATTATTTAATCAATCATGCTACATGTACATAATCATTCACACAATCTTTTACACCCCCCTCACATGGAGGGGGTCCCACAGACAATAAAATATTCACGTACACTATTCATGTCTCAGAGGTGTATGTACACATGGTGTACAAGCAGCATTATTCTTATTTAATAGTTGGAAGCCATCGGCAATTGTACTATCAATCCCCTCTCTTCAATTTTCAGTAAACACGATAAATAACAATCAGAAGTTGAACACCAAATAATATTTAAGACAAGTTGAGTAAACTCGACTGTCGTTACACACGTCTCTTCTTTAATCATTTCTAGTCCTATCCATTTGTTTAAATATTCCGAAGGTTGAAATCAGGAACTGTTCTATCTATTCTTTCACTTCAATTTTCGAAATACGCAATAAATAACGATCTGAAGTCGAACTCCAAACAATTTAAGGCATGTTGCATATCTTATTTAATTATTCTATTCCTGTTTAAATGAATCCACCATACATCAATCTGAACCAAAAGAAAAAAGGAAGGAAAAAACCCCCAAAATTTTATGCCCCAAATCTGGATTTCCATTAAAAGATTAGGCAGCAATTCAAAAACCCAAATCAAGAATCGAAATGCTTTCAACCATAAAAAGCAAGAAATACGTTTTTTAGGTTTAAATTCCCAAAAGTGGCCTTAAAAGTATTAAAACCTTAATAGCATTATTAAAATAATAATAATAATAATAAAATATGAGCCTCCATATAGAAATCAACTCAATATGAAAAGCAAGATTAAGAAATTTCAAGAAGTAAATTTACATATACCTTTTAAGAACAGACTGGGTATCGGCGGTTTTCATAGCGGATACAGACTGCTTCACCGCTGTCACCGGCGGAGCTGCGGCGGCGGCGGCATGGGTGTTGGGGTGGTTAGTATTGTTTACTGTGGCCATCTTTTCTTCTCCTCGAGGGTTTCGATTTCTTCTCTATAATCCAGAAAGAAAATTGATCTAAAAAAGGTAACGGTTTCAATTCTTCAAATAGCAAGATTTTGTGCGAAGAGAAGAAGAGGAAACAGTACAAAACTAAGAAATGGAGAGGGAGAGGGAGAGGGAGAGGGAGAGGGAGAATGCGTGATTCAAAATGGCGTTGTATCAATTTAAAGCACTAACAAATTTCGAACGTTGTAAGGACGGCACAACGGCTAGTTTTTCTTTTTGGGCTTTATTCCGTTGATCCAAAGGTGGAACTCTTGGATCAGTGTCATGGACTCTTGCTTATTGGATCATTTACCTTTATTTGATATAACTGGGCTTGTATTGTTAGTGGGCTAGCCCGAAGCCCTTGTTGTTTGAGTCTATATGTAGTGGTATAGCTGCATTTGGAAAGGGATCGATGAATTGAATTGTGGTTTCCTCTCGAGTCGTCTGCCCTCTTCTTCCTCTTCTCCTCCGGCTCTCTGGTTTCTCTCTCTTCACCGTCTTCCTCCTTCTCCGGTCTTCTTTCCGGTTTCTCCAGCTTTCTCCTTCTTCTCTCTTCTCCGTTCTTCTTCTTCTTCTTCTTCATTTCTCTAAATATGAATTATTTTCCTCTGATTTTCTGTTCTGAATCTGTTCTCCATTTCTTTGCTGGTCTATCATTTTCTCTCCTCTTCTCCCTACCTGAACCTTCTCTCAATTTCTCCGTTTCTCCCCTGCTCCTCTACGGATCCATAACTTCTCTTTTATATCTATCGTATTACTTGAAATCCCATGCATTGTATTCGAATGTATCAATTAATGAAATGTAATTTACATTTTGTTGTTTCTGTGTAATTCCAGTTAATTAATGAAGTTCCAGCTTGGGTTATTGATTCCCATCTGATTATATTCAATTGTGTTTTAATTTTGATTGAAGTTCAGTTGGTTTTGGTTGAAATTGAGCTCCAACCATAACAAATGGTATCAGAGCAGCTACAATCCTTGGGTGTCTCTCGATTGGATATCATAAGGGAAGATTTTAATAGGATTCATGAGCGGATGATTTCAATATTGACTAAAATGATGGAGGCTCAATCAGCACATATCCCTGATTGTGTTGTTGAAATATTCGACGATCTTTACAATGTGCCGGGGAAAAGTTCTGGAAGCCGTTCACCTTTTCAATTCACTGAAGCATCAGCTGGTGATATAAACAAGGTAATTAAAAATTCTGTTACCTTAGAGAATTCCAAACAACTCAGAGTCGCTGGAAGTGGTTTATTTGGTTCAGATGATAATGTGGAAACATGTGATATTGTTGTAAATGATGAGCATCTCTTTCCATCAACGAATGAACTTAAATGCTTGAGAAGTTTGTGGATAATGACCCTGTAGTTGGATGTTGCTCAAGGCCTATTGGACAGGATAATTATAGTGCTACAAGGGTCGAGCAGCATAGTAATTTTGAAGTCCTTTCTTGTGAGAATGTTGACAACATCCCCATTCCACTGATTTCTACAGAAACATGGTCTGATCAAATCAAAGGATCTGGAAGGAGCATACTAATTGCTGATGGAGATGAGGATGAAGTTGAAGAAATTGCACCCAGCTCAGTTGGTGAATATACACTTGATGGTGAATATAGCTTCAGAACAATTGGGAATGGCAATTATGGAACAGATAAGGATGCTCTAAGTAGCGTCCAAGAGAAAATGCAATTTGGGATCTCTTTAGTTTTATCATGGTATGAGCAAGCAAGTGTTCAAAAGTTTCAAAATGAGGAAGTAGCGAGGGTTGAACCAATGGAATTTCAAATGGTGGAAAGCAATACAAAAGTATCAACAGCTGATGCTATAGACTTCAAGGAGAAAGTTGCTATTGAATTAAATGATTCAGAAATTAAGGTTGCTGACAAAGTAACTATAGAGGAGATTTCAACCTCCAAGGCCGAAATGGAGTTTGGAATGACAAATGAAGATAATTTTGGAATAGCCAGAGCCTGTACCAGTGCGGGTGCAAGAAAATTTAGATTAGAGATGGTATTATCATCTGGGAGTAATGCTGGTGAAGCGGTGAAACTGTGTGTGTTTGAATCGAGAAGGGGCTAAAATGAAGGGCAGGAGTTGGACAAGATTCTCTTATTCCATCCTGCTAATTTGCCATTGACCACTCATCTTTTTGTTATTGGCCTCAATGAAGGATTCGTCACTTTCACTAGAATATTCTCTCTAGAGGCTGCAACTGATGTTCAGTCACTTGTCCAAATATTAGAATCATTTGCTGGGAGCTCAAAGTGCGACTTGCTTACAATTTTCCAGGACCTGTTGGTGTCCACAACACTTTCTCCTGACAATACTGTGAACCTTTTAACATATGCTGTCCTAAGGTTAACCCCTCAAGCTCTATCCTCTGGAGTAAGTTTTTGGTCAAATTTACGTAAAGAGAGCACTGCATGTAATACTTCTTCTGGAGCTGTAATGGCAAATTCTTGTCCAAGTGTAGATCAATATTATAATTCAGGCAATACATTCCCAGTCGGAAATAGCAGTTATCATGTTGAGAGGCCCTTGCAGCATGACAAATAGTCTAACGGAAAGGATGAAAAGAGTGGTGCGGGTAATGTCAACCAGGCATATGTTACATTGCACTACTTGCTTAATCCAAGGGTGGTGAAGAGAATGAGACAGCTGCTTACAACATACAAAGAAGACATCCCGGACTTTTAACCTTGAGGACAAGGTTAATTTAAGGGAAAGGGATGTCATGGATTCTTGCTTATTGGACCATTTACCTTTATTTGATCTAATTGGGCTTGTATTGTTAGTGGGCTAGCCCGAAGCCCTTGTTGTTTGGGTCTATATGTAGTGGTATATCTGCATTTGGAAAGGGATCGATGAATTGAATTGTGGTTTCCTCTCCAGTCGTCTGCCCTCTTCTTCTCTGGCTCTCTGGTTTCTCCCTCTTCACCGTCATCCTCCTTCTCTGGTCTTCTTTTCGGTTTCTCCAACTTTCTCCTTCTTCTCTCTTCTCTATTCTTTTTCTTCTGAATATCTTTTTCTTCTTTTTCTTCTTCTTCTCTTTCATTTCTCTAAATCTGAATTATCTTCCTCTGATTTTCTGTTCTGAATCTGTTCTCCATTTCTCTGCTGGTCTATCCTTCTCTCTCATCTTCTCCCTACCTGAACCTTCTCTCAATTTCTCCGTTTCTCCCCTATTCATCTACTGATCCATAACTTCTCTATTATATCTGTCGTATTACTTGAAATTTCATGCATTGTATTAGAATGTATCAATCAATGAAATGCAATTTACATTTTGTCGTTTCTGTGTAATTCCAGTCAATTAATGAAGTTCCAGCTTGGGTTATTGATTCCCAGCTGATTATATTCAATTGTATTTTAATTTTGATTGAAGTTCAGTTGGTTTTGGTTGAAATTGAGCTCCAACCATAACAATCAGGGGTATGAAGGGTGGCTGGATCGGGTCAGTCCAATTGTGGCTTTCAGTTCTCTCTCGATAGAAAATCAACTAAAAAGTAGCCGAATCATGTCTGAACTCGAAAAAAAACTTATTAGTAAGAGTAGATGATTAACGAAAATATGAACAAAAATGAAAAGTATGATACAACGGGAGAGTCAATGTCCCTTCCCACAAATTCTGCTACACTTATGTCTTTGATTGACAGCATTGTTTATATTCCATGATGTGACACAATTTGTCAATAACACTTAAAACAATCAAAGACCTTGATTTTACCACATCATGGGCGTACAACTAGTTTAATTCCCCTTCCACACTAGATAAAGAGGAATGTCTTGCACTCAATTCAGTGTTTTAATTCCATGCATCTCGTTTTCACTAGGATGAGTTCAAGCTCCATTTCCCAATGGGTGGTCTCTCTAGGCAGGGCGAGTTACCTTCTTTCCTTCTCATCCTAGGTAGAGCTTCTTCGGACCTATTGGAAAAAAGGAACTTGAGAAAAGCTAATTCGAAAATGAGTCATTTTGTATTAGACCTCCATGACGCACTTCAATATCAAATCATGTTTCTTTTCAATCCCAACATTGAATTAATGGATTTTCACTGCCTAGGAAAACATAATATGAACCGTTACAATGATACTAAAGGGGAATAGTAGCAGTTAGTAAGACTTTACAAGGAAAAATGAGCAAAAGGCTAGGTTTTTAGCGGGGCATCCCATTCTTCATTTCTTCTTGCAGTTGGAAATACGGGGATGAGGATGTTGGGAAAATTATCAATTTGTCATGTGGGTCGACATATGTAATTAATTATATATAAAATATATCTTAAAGTTAAGCTCAATTAAAGTGATCTAAATAAAGAATTAAAGTTATGGACTTTGAACATCTAAATAAAATGATGTAATAAATAATTAAAATTTCAATGGTAGTTGCTTCTTTTTTTGCCTTGATCTCTATATATTTTTGTTGTTGTTTTGTTGTCTTTCAACAACTTTGCTTTATTTCTTTGTCTTCTATACCAAAATTGTTGAACCAATTTCTATAAAAAAACTTGTTTGAAAATTTTATTTGGCTCTCATATTTTTAAATAATTGAAATTAAATAAAAAGTACAAAATATTTGCCACTCATTTTAATGTATGATAGCAGTTTGGACTACAATTTTCTTAAAAGATGAAAAATATGCTAATTAATCGAAGTTTAGAGATAAGAATGCAACATAAAAATTGAAAAAACAAATTCAAAAATTTGCAAATCTTAGGGTCCTTTATTAAAATAAAAATGGGATGTCGATAATAAAAATTGTATTGTAAATATAATTA
>CAIGRT010191865.1:0-12298 GCA_903798405.1 Fraxinus platypoda | reverse complement strand
TGGGCAATTTTGAAACAAAAAAAGCCCAACACCTTTTGAACTTTAATGAAGTATACACAAAGATGTAAATCAAAGAATCTACACTTAGCATTATTGTTGTGAAACAAACAAGATACCAGAATAGTTTTAATACCACTTGTTGTGAAAGCAATCACCAGATTGAGATGTTAAAGTTATATAACAAATAATGAAGTGTTAGATCAAGAGCAAAAGAATATAAGAATATAGCAGATGGATTAAGAGATTTTATTGACTTAATAATAATGGAGAAATAAAGAAGATTACAATGGATCCTATAATTCTAGTAATTATATATTTCACATTATAAAATTGTATAGTAGAACCTAATATTTATAGGAAATATATATGGGACGTCCAAACCCTTTTAGTAGAGTTATTGATGAAGTAGAGTGCCAAAAAATCGAGTCCAAAACAAAGTAGGAATGAAAATCGCGAAAAACAACTCGGACAGAGCAGGTGGCGCCTAGGCGCCGTACCCCGGGGCTTGGACAAATTTTTTTTTTTTTTTTTTTCAAATTGTTTTCTCCATCCCAAACTCTTGTTCAAGTCCAATACCAATTTTCAACTCCCAATGGGCTTCCAAAATAGAATTTCAACTTAACATATGACTCCAATAGCATTCCAAACTGAATTCTCCTTGACATGCACTTCAATTAGAATTCTTCAATGCTTCAAACACTTCAACAAAGGAATTCGGGTCACACTCAAATTCCATCTATTATTCTTCAACCTCACTATTGCCAACAATATATTCTACTAGGTGAGACCACCTGATTTGGTGGAAAAATGATTTTGATGAAATATACAATGCTACCAAAAGGTTAAAGAAATATCATCACCTCACGAAGAATAACTTTAATTACTTTTTCATCTTATCGAACGCCATAATTATGGGGACGTTTTTGTCGAATCTTTGAAAGTTTATTCAAATATTATTTTCATTCAAAGAGGACAACGGTGAGATAGATAGTCATTATGTAATTATGTGATATAATGCAACAGAAAATATAAAAATAGAAATTAGATAGTGAAGCTCTTTATTAACTGGCATATATAATAAAACCAACATTGAGCAAATTATGAAATAAAAAAAAATAAAAAAATCAAACAATTAGGAGAGTAGAAATTGTTTGAAACTGAAGGCAGCGGCACTGGTTTTTATAGACAGAATCATCATGCAAAATATATTACTATATTTGTGCGTATCGCCTAACCTAAGCTACGAATCGACTCGCGAGTCAACTTGTGTGAGCCAACGAACAACTCGCATCCATGGCTCGCCTCGAATGCGAGTCGTACCTATCCAACTCGTTAGTTGGCCAACCTATCATGTGCACACTGAAATAAAGACGAAATCAAATTATTTTCTTTCCTTGTCGAGGATATGATTTTTGAGCAAGAATTCTAAAAGTTTGGGCGATCATCGTCATTTCACCCAATCAAGGTATATATGATTGGGATATCTACCTGTATATGCTTGGATGGTTGCATCACGCTCGTGGGATGTTTCCGCACTATAATTATGCTAATAGCCATAAAAAAATTTCAAAAGCACCATCACTGCATGATTGAAATTAAAAAAGAAATATGAAGAAATTTACAAGAGAATTTGTTTTAGAGTTAGCTAGCTTTTAGTGGTTGGGAAAAGCACTTAATTATGTTTCTTTTGATTTTCGTTCATTATTTTCAGTAAAATTTAAAAAGAAAAGACAGACACAGATGATGGATTGTAGGCTTAGGCCAAAATGGGCAGTCGCTTCATAGAATTTTAGAGGAATAATTTGGAATTATTCATAATTAAGAAATGATATATGAAAGTCTTTTCTCGAAATGATCAAATGGACTTTAGCAAGGAATCCAATTTATGGGGACATAATTTAATAAAATAAAAATCTTGAAAATAAAAATAAAAATAAGAAATAAAAATTGTAATAATATGTACTAAACATGGTTCTTAATAAATTTTGATTTGTCTACCTGAATTATATATCGATGCTCCATTTGGTTCGTTAGTAAATTATTAAAAAATTATAATAATTCTTAGCGATTACGATAAAATTATGATAGTTTAGGTCTCCTCCTCTCTTCTAATCTCATTGTTCTCTGTTTGAGCCACATTAAAATTTTCATTTTCGTTCTTCTACTCATTTTCAAATACACATTTTTCAATAAAATATTATTTTTCATCACATCAATAAATTTTCCTTCTTTTTCAACCCCACATTCTCCATCAATCTACTGTTCTAAAATACATTCTTCCAAAACAATGTGGCTCAAACACTCCCTAAAGTTTCATCACTCCTTATTTTATATTTAGTTTATATTACCAGTTCGTTAAATTTTAATTTTAATTTACTTGTTTTATTTTTCAAATTGTATTTGAATTTTATTATTTATTGCATATAATAGTTAAAAAAAACTATTAAACTAAAAACAATTAACTGATAAATTTACACTAATCCTTTTCAATAATTTCTTCAAAGTAATTATCAGCCAAAAGTGATTTAGAGAAAAAATGAAACAAGAGACAAGCTACTCGGTTTTCTCATTCTCAATAATTTCCTTGCAGATTATTTAAAGGTTATTTAAAGTCAAATAATTAAGTCTTGTTTGACACTCATTCTCTTTAATTTTTTTTTTCTCTTTCTTCATTCCAACCACACATTCTTCAGATAAAATAATATTATACACAAATCTAAAATTTTTCATCATTTTTCCATCACACATTCTCCCATCAATAACTATTCCACAATTTCTATTCTCTTCAAAATGGGTGTCAAACACTCACTAATAAAGAAACATAACGTAAAAATGTAACTATATCGAAACTAAAATGAAGATAAGAAACAAACTACAATAAAACGTGACTTCGATGGGATTCTAGTAAAATATATGGTAATTACGAAGAGAAATTGATGAAAATAATAATGTTTTAAATAATAATTTTTTGGAGAACGTGTGTTAAAAAATCTGAAAAAATTTTGAGTTTACGTACAGAATAATTTATTATGTGAATGCATGGTTTAAAAATAATATGAGAAATAAAGAGTTTTAAAATAATGGTTTAAAAATAATATGAGAAATAAAGAGTTTTAAAATAATGGGGGTCAAATAGGAGCTAAAAGAGAGTTATCGATTGAGCCCTTGTTTGAAAACCATGAAAATGATTAGTGTTTTTGAGAAAAAAATGAGTTTTTTGGAAAAATGGGTTATGAAATATGATTTTTTGGATAATACGTTGTTAAAAAATAGGAAAAAAATTTGAGTTTACGTGTAAAATATTTTATTACGAGAAAATGATTGAAAATGAGTTTAAAAGAAAAAGAGTTTTTATTTTAATAATTGTGAAACAGGGACTTAGCGAACCACTGAACCCAAAATATCAAGAAGTAAAATTTTTTAATTTTAATTTTTAAATGTAATGAACAACTTGTTGAAAGAACTGTAGAAAAAGACAAAGGTTGTTCGTGATGTGGGGTCCCTACGTCACAAAATTTGTGGTCAATTTTGTAACTCCGTACGAGTCAAGTGTCGTACCACGACCACGTTTCCCTGTTAGTTTCTAACAGAAACTGACTTATGAGGATGCCTGGGCAAACCAAATACGTAACTGGGGGTTCAATAATTGTTGTGGGGGTAGCTGTTCATGTCAAAATGATGTAAAAATGACGTAGTTTCTAATTTATTTTGCAATTTTGGCTCGTATAAAATGTGACGCTGACTCTTGTTTTTTGAGAGGATAAAGATCGATCCGATTATAATGACATTTTTAGATGCTCTCAAACAAATTCAAGTTGTGCTTCGTTTAAATGCAAGTTAAAGAGCTTAGTTCATTTAAATATAACGTCACACGATTCATTTAAATATAATGTCAATATAGTTGACATTACATGATATTAAATTATAGATTCATTTAAATATAACGTCACACGATTCATTTAATTAGACATATCAATTTAAAGTAGTGCTCTAGCACTACTAATATTAGTTAGCATTATTCTTGTCTAAAATGAGTCTGTTTCAAGCGGTGCAAATCGTGATGTGTCCATATCGAAGAGATTGAGACCCACTACCAGTAGTGATTAAATGTTATGAATATGCCTAATTTGTGGAAATATCTTTTCTCTATTACCACTTATAACTTGATTGTGCCACTTCAAATCACTTCCTTTAGTTTCTTTCTTTATTTTTTTTAAATAAATTGTGTTTATTTATTTATGCTTTAAACAAGTTATTGTATTTTATTGAGTATGTTATCTATTGCCTCGGATTGATGGGTGATATGCAAATTGGGTACTTGTGTTGAGAAACATATCTAGACGTTATCTTTATATCGACTGAAAAATAATTGTCTTCAGCGGGAGAACTAAGGTTGATACTTTTGCTCTAATAAGATCGTAGAATCAACTACTCTACCAGTTGAGGTATGTTGTTTATCTTAATCGTGGCTAGATGATTTCAGGACTAGTGACGCTAGTACACTAATATATCTGGGAGTGTATGGACATGATCACACTGTAAAGTTAAGTTTATAGCGAAAAAATAAACTTTACATAATTGTTTTATGAATTATTTAAATTCGTATAGGAGTAATGGTTGCTATTTGTGAGCTCTATGATATTTGACATACCAATTAGGGGAATCTAATTAAATAATTAAATTCGTATCGGAGTAATGGTCTTGAAAGAATAATAGAGAAGATTTGACGGTTGAAAATTTGAGATCAATCAACCGCAATCTACAATCAAGAATTAATCATTGGACACGTAATAATCTAGCAAAGTATTGATTCATGAAACTTGTTTATGAAAATTTTTGTTTTTCCTAATTGATACCCACCGATTTTAAAAATTAATTACAAATAAAAATCGTCCTCCTCATCAAATCCCATGACAAAAAACTCTACTCATTTTTAATCAAATGCAAAAATAAATTAAGTACTATTTTCAATAATATTTATTAGTTCACACTTAATCAAATCTAGTTAGATAAAAATCCTAAAGAAAATTATTTGTTAACTATTTACGTGACATACATATCCACTTACCAAATTACATGAATATATCAACCTTTACAAAGTAAGAGAAATGTCAAAATACTAAGAGAGTACAATTGACATTTCACCTTTTCGATTCAAGTTACTCTTAACATTTCAAAGTTATTGTTCTTTTGTTATTCTTATTTCTTGTTTAATTGCATGCTTTGAAATGTTTTGGATTTGTTTTCTCCGGTGGAAAAAAATTGAGTGTATATTAGATTTCAATTGAACAATTTTGAGTTGCAATGACATTTCCCGTAAATGAAAAGATTTTTTATATGTTAAAGTAGAATCAAACATCGAATAAATGCAAAAATATTAAACAACATATAAGAACTTGATCTACATCTCTTAAATCTCTTGACATTTTAAGATGAAAATCCAAAATACAATATGGTTAAAGTGCTGGGAATTTACTTAATTATGCACCGCGGAAAATAAAAACAATTTTTAATTCTCACCAAAGATCTGCATTGTATTTAGATAGAAACTTTGGTAAGAATTATACATTTGATGAATTTCACAAACTCTTTTGCTTTTCTTGAACTCGAATGACCACGATCTGCAATCCAAGCTGTCCAATTATCCAGCCTCCAACGGTGATCCACACAGAGAACAAGAATGACGACTATGATTTTCATTTTTTGTGCTAGGAAGAATAATGAATTATTTCATACAGTTTTCAAACCCTAGTAGCCTATTAATATAAGTCCAAGCGGGCTAGGCCCGTCTCTTAAACTTAACCCGGTCCAATATTTAATTAATTAAATTAATTAAATCAAGTCTATGAATTAATTAATCTATTAATAAGCAACTCAATTAATTAATTATCCAATTATTGTCAATTTGTTAATTTGTAAATCTCATTCTTCAGGTTTTCTTTTGTGTGTGACACATTAGGTTCCCGATCACGATATCTAACGACGTGAATTATTATGTTGATCTAATCAAAATTGATAAATTAAAATATCGTTTTTAATTTATCATCAATTCACATCCGTCGTCCCAGATTGACATCTAGCAATATGTCAAGACAATACATGTGACGGATACTGGACCTGAAATAGGGTCGCAGAAATGAGAACTTGAAGGCAAGTTTCAATCTACCAAAGAAATTTCAACTAAAGGCGAAGTCTATCCCGTCAAAGGAATTTCAACTAAAAGCAAGGTTTATCGTGCCAAAGGAATACATGAACTAATTTTTACCCCAAATAGGATTATTATCAAAAAGTACGAGGCCACATTTGGTACACTTAAATGTCATGACATATTGTAATAATGTGTGAAGTGCTTATGTAATGAAAAGTCATTACATGGTATAGGATAGTAATCCGCATCCTTTTATGTTGTTACAATGATTTGACAAAATTTCATTTGGAAAGCTACGTTGTCGAAAAGTGAAATCAACATAAGAACGACAGATCCTATTGTTGATACAAACTCACGATAAATGCATCTACGCGAAGCATAATGAAATTACAAATGAGTAATACAGTTCGAGCCCAAAAATATGGCCAATGAACNAAAGTGAAATCAACATAAGAACGACAGATCCTATTGTTGATACAAACTCACGATAAATGCATCTACGCGAAGCATAATGAAATTACAAATGAGTAATACAGTTTGAGCCCAAAAATATGGCCAATGAACCAATTCAGACAACATAAATGATATTTCATTAATGAATTGTTAAAATAGCATTTTCATACAAAAAGAAATGAAATTTCATTAACACAAAAAAATGAGACAATTTTAGCTATCTGTCTAAATTGACAAACGACAAAAGATTCCCAAAAGCATGATTATCTTGGTTAATCAGAGTGTTACTTTCAAAGGATAAACTAGATCTGAAAAGAGGATCATCAACACAAGGATGGATCGTTATTCCTCAACAAGTTATGATCTTGCGGAGATATGTTAAATTTAAAAATTCACATAGAAAAGATGGAAACTATAACCAACATATAAAAACTTGTATTATCTCTATTAAAATCGTTGACCTTTTAAGATAAAATCCTAAATTTCAATAGAATGACAATTTCTAGAACATTTGAGGCATATCTAGAAGGATGATTTAGAAATATTTTATTCATTATACTATTGAGTCATATTAAAAAGTTGGTACAAAATAATATAGACTTGGTGCAAAAGTTCATAAAAAGTATTTTTTCATTATGTTGTCATTTCATTCTTGTCTATATTTCCAATGGAGAATCAGGAAAATGTCATCTTTTCCTCTTCATTTCAACATGATTATTGCATTCACCTAGCTTGACCTAGTGAAATAGACAAAACCATATAGGTTGAAAATTCTTACTAGTTTTTGCCAGACACGTACGCACCTTTATCAATAATTATTGGAGCGATTTTTAGTACACGTTTAAAGCAAGAGATCAAAAATGAAAAATTAAAACTAAGAACATGATTGTCCAGGGACGAATCGAGAAATCTAGTCAGCGTGATAGAAATAGTGATGAACTAACATGTTACCAATGCCGACACATCGGAGATGTTACTCTTTTTATTTTCTTTTTATTTTTTATCTTTTTAACACCGTAACAACAATTCAAAATCCAACAAAAAATAAGCAAGGCAACAAAATTCAACATTAAGTCGACAAGGCAAAAATAATTTTCTCTTTTTTTGAAAATTTTACTAAAGACTTATAGAAATTTTATTATTTTATTAAGATAATTAAAATAGTTTTAAAATAGTTTTAAAGATTGCAAATTTGCAATAAAGTAACACATTACTTGAACGAGAATTATAAACAACTAAGAACATCTTCAAGAGACTCTCTATTTTTAAAGAGCATATTCTATCATTTGAAGAGTATCTATAAATTTAAAGAGTTAAAATTTTGAAGTACTTCAACAAACTCTTTATATTTAACACTTAATTTTACTACTCCCAAAAAATATTTATTATTTTTATTTATCTTTTATTTTAACTATCTTTCCTTTAGATTATTTTATTGTTTTCCTACATTGAAAATTTATTTAACACTTGATTTTACTACTCTCAAAAAATATTTATTATTCTTCTTTATCTTTTATTTTAACTAGCCTTTCTTTAAATTATTTTATTGTTTTACTACATTGAAAATTGAAATACTTTGAATGCATTTAATTATAGAGAGTGCGTTTGACTCTCCAAATTTGGAGAGCCAAACTCACTCTCTAAATTAAAATGTTAATTTAAAAAGTCTCTTGAAGCATGATTTTAGATGTTGACTCTTTAAAATATAGAGCATTTCATGTTTAAAGAGTCTCTTGGAAATACTCTTAGAGGTGTTCTAGTGATATCGGGTTCTTTAATCAGTATTCAAGTCTAGGGTTCAAAACTTGACCCCTCAATTTTGATAAATTATGTTGGCCATTTTTTGAGATATAAATTAGTTGGGTTTAGATTTTTGGGCTAAAGACTTAGGTTAGTGGGCTTGGAGTGACATGGTACTAAATTTGAGAATGAGATGAACTTGGAGTCTTATGTAGTACTACTTGGAAATTGGAACATGATTTTGCCACTTTGTTATAAGAAATTTAACAGATGCAATGACATAATTCGAGCCGACAATAATTGATGAAAAATTGTCTGTATTTAAAACAATCTAATGATGAAATGTCATGCGACATTATGTCAATGATTATGTCAAAACATCTGACAATGTAGCATGATTCGTTGGAACATTGATATAAATTTTGTGATAGGTATGGTCCAAGGAAGATTGAGATGGCCTTTATATTATTTGACATTAACTGAGCTTCAGTCTTATTGGGATTTATACTCACTCTAATTAATAATTTCTTAAGGTACACGATTGTGGGAGATGATGTTGGTCGATGCGTTTAAACTTTAAATATGGTGATCATATTTTGTAAAGACCAACAAGTTATATTTTAAAATTCTTCAATTTAAAACGAAACTAAGGTTCTGTCTTTTTGTGTTGCAACATGTTATCTTTATGAACATATTTTGTTTTAAAAACGTGTTTAGTTCCTATTTTGCAGCATATTGTCTTTTAGATAGACTATGGTTTAAAAATATGTTCTATTCAACGTTAGAATTTTCTGTTACCACAACATATTTTTAAGTTGCAAATCGTGTTACAATTTCAAACAGTAGATTCTATATTAAAATAATTTTCCAACATTATTTTATGTGTTGCAATATGTGTTAAAGGGTTTGAAAATCTTATAGTCGTTTTTGATTAACAATAATTCATTTTTCTCGTTATTTGTCAATCTAGAGTTTCTTACAAGGTCCGCTCGAGCAAAATTCGATCAACACTTGTTCGTGTGTTACGAACAAGACCACTTTTATTATTATTGTTCATGTCTCCGTCCTGCATCAATATTTTATACTGTGATACAACATTCTATTTAAACTTACCTCATATCCCGTGTTACAACTTTCTAATATATTACAGACAGTGGTGTTTTAAAGAAATTGAGGTAACATCATTTCATTTTTATATTAGAAAAATTATTTCATGTTGCGATACTCTGTTTTATCTGTTTAATGTTGTAATGAACTGATCAACCATTTCATGTTGTAACACTCTGTTTTTATTAATTGGTTGAATTTGCAACAGTCAATTTATGTTATAATACTCTATTTTAACATATAGCCCACCTCTTTGTGGAGATTAAAATCATATTTTTAATAAATTTTGATAAAAGTTAATGAGATGTGCAGTTGCAAAGTTGTAGATATCATAAACTTTGAAATACATCTTTCAAATTAAAAACCGAAAATCATTAAATGACAAGTTCAAAATAACGAGTCAAAATGGTTGCTAAAAATGAAGTATTAATCTAATTTTTATCATTTAATTCCTATTATTCGTAATCTTTTTCAGCTTACTTTTCGGGTTATGTTTTTTGCTCGTTGAGGTAGATTTTTTATAACATTACAAAACATTCATGGCAAACTTCACAAGGCATCTTTATATTTGGAAACTGCTAAATGACAACTTCAAAATAAAAAAGTCAAAAGACTCCTAAAATTGAATATAATAATCTCATTTAGTATTTATAGGCACCTGATGCAACGCACTCGTTCAATAATTAATGGTGTCACGTGTCCCACGTAAATCTTTCCACTTCCCCCACGTTCTGATGAGATGACCCACACTCCTCAAGTAGTTGGTTGTGCCCACGTTTGCCGTTGAGCGGTTCCCGTCCAGCTCATCACCATTTGTATGATTAAGTATAGGGTCTGCCTCATAGTGGTAGACGGCCTATGTAAACGTAGAGGCCTAATGTTGGTAGACGGCCTATGTGAACTTAGAGGGCCTCATGAGCGTAGACGGCCTATGTGAATGTAGAGGGCCTCATGGGGGTCGACGGCCTAATGATGGTAAGCGGCCTCATGGTGGTCGATGACATCATGGTGGTAGGCGGCCTCATGGGGGTCGACGACCTAATAGTGGTAGACAGCTTATGTGAACGTAAAGGGCCTCATGGTGGTAGGCGGCCTTATGGGAATCGACACCCTCATAGTGGTTGACAGGCTATGTGAACGTAGAGAGGCCTTATGGTGGTAGGAGGCTTCATGGGGGTCGACTATCTCATGGTGGTCGACGGCCTATGTGAACGTAGAGGGCCTTATAGTGGTAAACAGTCTGTAGGGATAGACGCCCTATCATGTGGTGCTATACGTGGAGTGCATATCAAGTAGTTCTCACTTCATTGGCCATCGTGAATAATTATTAATGTCATCCTATATCAATTCCTAACATTTATTGAACCTTATGTTGATTATCACAATGTGTTAAATCTATTTCGAATTAATATCTAAATGGTAATCAAGTATTCAAATAACTCATAAAAATATGATAACAATCAATAATCACAAATCATACTAAAAAGAAAGTCTTTGAACCAAAAATGCTCAATCAACGTTTACATCACCATTCCAACATTGTACCAAGTTTAGCCTTGCTAGAGATGCAAATACAACAAAAAAATTGAATATTCATCTTTCAGAAACTATAAATGCTAGAAGATGAAAGAGAATCAATTTTGCATCCCTTGAATTCCTTCAAATAAGTCTTCAATTGATTTTGGATTTTTCCTTGCTTTAGATCTTCAATTCCAAGAACTAAATATTCAATCTCTTGATATTTTTTGCCTTGATACTCTTTCTAGCCTTCTTCTCCACGTTATATAATAAAGAATGACAAATTTTTCATTCCAAATTAGGTTAAAATCGTGGTTAAATTGCTTTTTGGAAGATGGACAAAATTAAAAAAGAAAAAGAAAATATTTCCCCATAATTTTACCATGCGGTTGCATGGTCAAGGGAGCTTCGAGCCTTCGATAGCATGGTATAGTCGAATTATATTTTGCTTCTCTTTCAAAATGCCTTGACATTGCAAGGTGTTGTGTACCTTGCGATCCCAAGGTATAACCCCTTTTCAATAGTTGCACTTTGATCCTCATTTTAAGTTTTCAATTCAGCTCAAGTTCCTTATATTTGCAATTTAGGCCCTTCATCTTCCAAATGTTGCATTACCATCTCTGAATAATGCACAAAGCACGTCCCTTTCACCCAATTTTCATTTTTTTCATTATTTTCTTCAAAAGTTCGTTCGACATCGAGTTTGACCTAAATAAAAAATATTTAAATAAGATTAAACAATAATTCCCTTAAAAGTATATCACTTGTTCACAAATTTAAGATTTCATAAAAAGCCCAATTATGGGAACTTACATTAATGCTCTATTTTGAAGGATAAGTTTTTCTTGTAGAATCTAGCAACTAGAGAAATCAAACATGTCTTCCAAGTGAAGTTGATTCCAACGGTTCTCTCTCTGTCCTTTTTTTTTCTAGCCAAAATTTACATACACCGACTTTTATCTTTTGGCAAAAATAATAAGAAATAAAATTGAGTACTAAGCTGAAATAAATGGGTTGGATATAAATTAGGACGGTGTCCAACCTATGGCCATCTCTAAATCCTGGTGGCCAATTTTCTATAATATTGTGGAGCTTTTATATAGTCGATATACTTAGGATTAATTATTGCTTTCAAAATTAAGATTGTGTTATTTGCAGTTAATTTATTTGAGTTTTCTACCCATTTGATCATATGTTATCTAATATATGAACACAAATAAATAGGGGTGTAAGATGTCCGATTTTACCGATTTTTGAAAGATTTTCAAATCAAACCGTTTAAATCGGTTTGAGAAAAATTCAAACCTAAACCAAACCATTTTGAACGGTTTG
>CAIGRT010191851.1:0-17555 GCA_903798405.1 Fraxinus platypoda | reverse complement strand
TTGGAAAATATGTAAGAATATAAAGGACACACTGTTCACTATGAGCACGGATGTTTAACATGCAATTGTCCACAAAACAAAAAGTCTATACTCATATTGGGGCATCAATGTGATTAAACCAAAATATGTGGCCATTTTCACAAATTGACATGCATAAAACCCTCCTTTGAAACCCCATTTCAAATCGAACTCCAAATTCCAAAAACCCATATCCAAAATGCAGAGGGATTCAAGAATTGGGGGTGTCACTATACTGTCGGTGCTATTGTGTGTTGCCACGTGGCACATTGCCTTTGGCTTCATAGATGGTACGCTTCTTCTTCTTGGCTATGATTTTTGCTTCCAGTTTTAGCATTTATTAGCCTCGTGTTCTTCCCATTTTAAGCGTTTTCCATTTGTTGTTTAGATGTCTTGATAATATGTTAACTATATTTCTTTAGTGTATAAAATTTTCTTGGAATAAGCAATAGGGCCTTGTTTAAGTGTGTTTGGAGCTTAATCGTAGTGTACACTTGTCCATTGCGGATGGGCCTAATATTTGGAGGATTCTAGGTGCCGGTTTTGAGGGTACGAGAAAAACTCTCTTACACTTTTTATAGTGAAAGCGCGCAAGTGAACATAGCTTCCACTTTGTGGGTTAACCACTGTCAATGTAGGGATTATTCGATGTTATAAGAAGGGTTTAATGGCTTAATTACAGACACTAGGTTCAACTTTTACGGGTGTTTGTTGGATATTATCGAGGAAATAATGTATTTTAAATAGTGATACGATGGGAAATATGTGGTTAAAAAATAAGGATAGATTATTGATGTGATGGAAAATATTATTTTATTGAAGAATGTGTGGTTGAAAATGAGTTTTGAAATAACGTGTGTTAGGGGCTTAGATATAATCACGTGTTCTGGTATAACTAGGTAAGAGGGATTAGAAATCTTGTTTAACGTTGTGGTGATGAATAATGATACTTTGCCCGAAAGTAGGTGACATAATGGTTGTTGGCAAGATGTGATTGGATAAAAAAGTTAACTGTATTTAAACAGTCCAATAATAGGTTGCCATGTGATATTATGTCAAGGATTATGTCAACCAGCATGATTGTGTTATGATTGGTCATAAGGTTAAAGGGCTTGTGGAATTTAATTTGTATACGTTGAAGACAATTTAATTATAAACATGTCCCTTTTTTAATAGTTTTAGCTTTGAAATTTACTTTGTATATGTTGTCGGAAGTTAAACAAAATAGTTATGATTAGGCCAATCTGCAGCTGGTTCTTTTTATTTTTGTTGGCTTTAATATGGTGTATTACTTATTTTTGAAGGTTTCTTGATTGATCATAGAGTATTTTCAAATGAAGATTCTCAATTTTCACGTTCTAAATGCAGGACCATTAGAAAATGGCAATTTCGAGCAGGCTCCGAAATCCTCAGACATGAAAGGCAAGGTTGTCCTTAAACCCCACGCCATACCAAAATGGGAGATTTCTGGTTTTGTCGAATACATAAAAGCGGGGCAAAAACAGGGCGACATGTTACTAGTTGTTCCGGAGGGATATGCTGCTGTTAGGCTTGGAAATGAGGCATCAATCAAGCAACAGTTAAATGTGACCAAAGGAATGTACTATTCGTTAACATTTAGCGCTGCCAGAACCTGTGCTCAAGAGGAGATTCTTAATGTATCTGTGGCACCCGATTCTGGGGTGCTACCGATTCAAACAGTGTATAGTAGCAACGGTTGGGATTCGTATGCATGGGCATTTCGAGCAATCTATAGTGTGGTCGAGATCCTGCTTCATAATCCAGGAGTAGTAGAAGATCCGGCATGTGGTCCACTAATTGATTCCATTGCCATTCGAGCTTTATACCCTCCTAAAGCTACTAATCGTAAGTTTCATCGTAGCCCTCTGTTTGATTCCATGCATTTTGCCTAACTTTCGATGAACAAAATGTCAAAAAGGGCTTTTTATGCTGAGGTAATGTATTCTATGATGGAAATCCTAAATCTTTGCATTATGTCCTCGTTGAGCAGAGAACCTGATGAAAAACGGAGACTTTGAAGAAGGTGCTTATATATTTCCCAACACGAGTTGGGGAGTCCTTATCCCACCCAACATTGAGGACGATCACTCTCCATTGCCAGCCTGGATGGTCGAATCCCTCAAAGCTGTGAAATACATCGATTCTAATCATTTCTCGGTGCCACATGGCAAGCGTGCCATTGAACTTGTTGGAGGAAAGGAAAGTGCCATTGCACAAGTAGTAAGAACCATCGTAGGCAAAACATACCAACTCACATTTGCCGTGGGTGATGCTAGCAATTTTTGCAAGGGATCAATGATAGTTGAGGCATTTGCTGGAGGACGGGACACTGTCAAGGTTCCTTATGAATCGAAGGGCACGGGTGGCAATAAACGTGCTGTGCTGAGGTTCGTGGCGGTTTCTACTAGGACACGAATCACGTTCCTTAGCACGTACTACCATATGAGGAGCGATGACTTAGCTTCACTCTGTGGCCCAGTGGTCGACGATGTGAAGCTGTTGAGTGTTCGTAATCCCAGACGATTCGTCTAATGAGACAGGATTAAAACATTTTGTTGTTCTATGAATACTATTGTTGTAAGGATTTTAAGTAACGAGACGTCATACCAATTCAGCTCGAATAAGTATTTAGCTGGTGGTTTTTAATGCTGGTCCCTTCTGTGTCTCTGCAAGTGTGAGTGAAGGCTTTTTCTGCCAATTATAAGGCAGGTCATAATGCTGAAGTCAATTATATTCACAAAACTATTGAATTTACAAATAAACACTCACCAACTTCTTAATAATCAATGTTCTTGAAAAAGCCCTATTGCTCAAAATTTGTGTCAAACGGGCCCATAGATGAAGAAATAAGTTTGATGCAGAGACAGAGTACTCGTCGTGCTAGTGTGAGATAATGATACTAAGCTCAAGTTTGGCCCACGTTTTTTAAAAATACATTTTTTCAAAATTCATTTTCAACTATACATTCTTCAATAAAATAATATTTTACATCACATCAATAACTTTTTAACCACATATTTCACATCATATCACTATTTAAAATACACAATCTTTTCTCAATATTATCTATTAAATACCCCTAAACAAGGTTTTAACTTTTTTTTTTTAAATACCGTTTAGTAGATCAATATATGCCATGTTTGTTTCGGATTAAAATCAGATTTTAATCTAAATTAAAGTCAAACACTCAATATTAACCATATCTTTCATGGGTCACACAACTTTTCAATCACACATTTCAAAAATTTTTATAACAATTTACTAAAAATCTAATTTTAATCCCCACCAAATACCCATATAATAAGACCCTGTTTGTTTTCGATTAAAATCAAATTTTAATTTAAGTCAAAGTCAAACAATCAATATTAACCATATCTTTCATGGGTCCCACAACTTTTCTATCACACATTTCAAAAATTTCTATCACAATCTACTAAAAATCTAATTTTAATCCCCACCAAACACCCACATAATAAAGCCATGTTTGTTTTCGATTAAAATCAAATTTTAATTTAAGTCAAAGTCAAATAATCAATATTAACCACATCTTTTATGTATCCCACAACTTTTTAACGACACATTTCAAAAACTTCTATTATGTATAAATAGATACAACACTGGCAGGCTTTCTTGGAAGTACTCGTTTCTTGATTTAAATTTGGGCCGAAATGATGGCCCAATATGCTTGTTCTAGAACATTTCAAATTCAAAATCAAAGGTCACGTGACGCCGCTCCTGATATTGATCCAACGGTTCAGATAATCGCGTCATCTTAAAGCTAAGCTCAATTCAAAATCTTTCAAATTATACGCACATTGATTCACACGACAAAACACGTTTCGTTTTACATAAATCTAACCTCTCTCTCCCCAGCCAGCCTCTATCAGTTTTCTCTCTCAAAACGGCAGTAACAATCGAATGGTAAGGCCATTTTTGTTCCTGATTTGATTTATGTTTTTAGGTATTATGTTAATTTGTCGTCGATTTGGTGAGATTTAGTTTCTTCTTTTTTATTCGGGTTTTTAGGCATTGCCGAATCAGCAAACAGTGGATTACCCAAGCTTCAAGCTTGTAATTGTCGGCGATGGTGGCACTGGTAATTTTTCTTTTATACATTGTTTCTTCCTCTTAGTTTAATTTAAATTATTTTGTACTTTGGTATGCCTTTTTTATGGTTTAAGCTTTTGTTGTACTCTTTATTTTGAATGTACTTAACTAAAACTATCAATTTTTGGGTACCTTCAATTGAAGTTATTCTGCTTTATTTGTTTATCAGTCGTTTAATCTTTTATTTTCCTTTTTAAATTGTGTTTTCGCTGATTATCTTTAGCCAAATCTCGATTTTGAGATTAGGATTTAGGATTCATTATAAGTGACTGTCTGTCTCTGTATTGCGTTGATAATGATTCAAATCGGCCATAGGTGTACATGCAGTGATCTATGTTTGAACCAGTTGAAACCCTAATGTGATAGCTTATATTTTATGTTACCAGATGTCAAACGAGCAAAGTTCCATATATTTGGTTGTATACATGCCTAGAAAAGTTAAAAATTAAAGAGTGAATCAGTGCTCTTATTATTTTATGTTGTGTTGATAATGGAGCTTTTTGTGCTGTTACAGGGAAAACAACATTTGTGAAGAGGCATCTCACTGGTGAATTTGAGAAGAAATATGAACGTAAGCCTGCTTGATAAGTTTTGCTTCAATGATAATTTTTCTAGGTATTTTTTCGTTAATTAATTAATAATTGTGATATGGGTATAGCAACCATTGGTGTGGAAGTTCATCCGTTGGATTTCTTCACAAACTGTGGGAAGATCAGGTTTTATTGCTGGGACACAGCTGGTCAGGAGAAGTTTGGTGGCCTTAGGGATGGATACTAGTAAGTATCATTTTCCTATTATGCGATTGAACTGTTAGCTTCATTCAATTTTCATTTAGTTTGCATGCTCAGTAAATTTATCAAAGAATGAACTTTGAAAAAGTTATAGGTTTCTTTCTCTTGGACAGTGTTTTCACATTTTGTACTGGACTTCGGCAAATCTAGTTTTTGTTTGCATTGGCAGGTTTTATTGCATATTAGTCTGTTAATTATGAAATGCGTTCGTGTTATCTGAGAGTTCATTGCTGCAATAGTAAGCTGCTTCCATATTGTGTGTAGGAGCAAGTCCCCATTTCGGTAATTAATTGTAAAAGAAAACATACCCCTTCTTGTTTTAGAGTCGCTCCAGTCATCGATCAGTTGAAGATGCATCTTGAGAATTCATTTACTTTATTGATGCACTTTTTGGGTGGTTTTAGGTCTGGAGAATTTGTTTTGCAGTTTGGTATTTATCCTACTGCATTGTCAGGGTAGAGCTCCATATAGTTTTGGATGGTCTTTATTTATAGTCTCTGTAGCTGAATGCTTACTAGAGCCAACTGAAATCAACAACATGCTTTATAGAATTTACCTTCAAATCCTTTGTTAATGGGATGGTTGAGCTATTTATCATTTTTTATGTTTATCATATTTTATGCCCCCAGGTTTCCTTTTTTGTTACATATAGATCTCCATACTAATCAATCATCAATACTGATGTATTACTTTTGCAGTATCCATGGACAATGTGCAATCATCATGTTTGATGTAACAGCTCGGTTGACTTACAAGAATGTTCCAACATGGCACCGTGATCTTTGCCGGTGTGTGAATTTTATTTATTTATCTGCCTGTTTGGTTTGGTTGATATTTATGTGAGATAGACGTGGTATTAAATCCTTTTTACCTTCAACCTCAGTGTTTGCGAGAACATCCCAATTGTGCTTTGTGGGAACAAGGTTGATGTGAAGAACCGACAGGTGAAGGCAAAACAAGTTACCTTCCACCGCAAAAAGAATCTGCAGTACTATGAAATATCAGCAAAGAGTAACTACAACTTTGAGAAGCCCTTTCTGTACCTTGCCAGGAAACTTGCTGGGTAAGGAACTTCAGTTAGTGAGGATCAAAATATACAAAGGTATGGTTTTCCATTCAAGTTGCTTAAGGCAAAGTTTTTTGTGGTTATAGGGATCAAAACTTACACTTCGTGGAATCTCCTGCACTTGCTCCTCCTGAAGTGCAAATCGATTTGGCTGCACAGCAACAGTAAGCACACACGCTCCCTCTCTCTCTCTATCTCTCTCATCATGAGATGCAAGCTTACCCTCCTCCTATCACATAAATATTAACTGAAATGTGAATTTTTCAGGCATGAAGCGGAGCTCGCTGCGGCTGCCAGTCAACCATTGCCTGACGATGATGACGATGCCTTCGAGTAAAAGCTTACAGTTAGAAGGATCTTTAAGTGGTGCATTCCTTCTATGTTGGTGGCCCAAATTTTTCTCTTGTTATTTTGGGATTGTCAGGCTTTTATATACCGGATTCAAGTCCTAATGTAGGGGTTTTGCAGCGAAGATGGATTGTGGTTTTTGATTTGCTTGTGGGAAGATAACTTATCATTTATCTACGTATTCCAGATACTAGTTGTAAGACTTAGTTTCATATGGACAAGTGAGTTTTATATATGGCTAATGTTTACTTTCAGATTTGCTTGTGACCGGAATTTATAAGCTTGATCATGAAAATATGTTCTTTGATAAACATTAATGACAAAGTTCCTTAATTGCATTGAACTTAACTTTAGCCTGTGTAAAACCAAGGATCCATACAGCTACAATCTGTAAGCCTAATTCGTCAGCTACATTCATTCTTGACAACATTGTTGTCAAAAATCATTGTGTAAATGGCATTATCCCAATATATCATTAAAATGAAGGAGTGGATCATTGTAGATTAGCCATACAGACAGAACATAGATATTTCAAATCATACTGAAATCTCACTAAAATATTTCCAATTAACTTCTACTCTGTTTGATTGCCTCTACTTCTCCACTCCACAACTTTCTTCTTGGAGGGGGGGTCGGCAATGAATCTAGTCCAACTTTTAATTTATATTTTCTCCCATGAATTGCTACTTCGAGGAAATTTAATGCCAACCAAGTCAAAAGAGATCCACAAGCACCATAGAAATGCAGGTGAACAGCCACCCTGCAGCGGTGTCAAAACAATTTATTTCAAGAAGGAGATCATATCATGATAAGTTCTGAGTACAGTTCAGTTCTAACAACAAAATATCCTTAAATATGCTGTATAAGACTCGTACTATTAATTTAACAATATTCCTTTGAACTAGCTGCAAATTTAATTCCAAAAAACTGCAGAACTTCAAGAACACTCCAACCACGCACCTGAAATATTCACTACATCTTAAAATATCCTCACGATTATTCCGCCAGTTTAATTCTTGCAGTTCATATTAAAAAAATAAAAATAAAGATGATACAAACGTCTGAAGGAGAAAAGGAAAACCATCACATTCATTAGATACAACACGTTATTTTTCTATTTGATGTTTCGTTAGTTGCTTCACAAGTCATCTTGTATACAATGAAGCTAAATAAGCACTGAGCAAATGCATTGCAATAACGATGGAAGTCATCAAATTTGCATGGACATGTTATAAGTGCATCTATTCAATTCAGTTTTTATCAAATTTGCAACGACATTTAATTATTCAAGTGACTTTAAGAGAACCATCACTTCATTCCATAAAATTCCAAGTTAGTACCTAAAAATGCAGCATGAACCTGAATAAAACTCTTTTTGGGCATGTATTGCACTATTAAGGAGAAATTGGGGTTTGAAAAATAAATTAACTCTTAAGATAGGTCTGATAAAGAACGTTTTACTGAAGCAGCAGCTAGGCATTTTGTTAAACTGGTGTATGTGCTATGATGAAAAAAATAACTAGTAATGGCAGCAATAAGTAGTGAATGCAGATCTCAAATATATATTTATATGCGTAACAGATATACACTGTGTATCTATATTTATTTATATATTACATTTTATAAAGAATGAACATTTAAAAGAACACATCAGTTACTCGCTAAAGAACCGCATAGCATTGCAAATCGAGTTTTGCAGTTGATGAACACCCAAAAAACAAAATGTTGGACTTATACAAGAGCTATGCTTGGAAATAAGCTATATTCTTCTTCCTCCAGCATAATGTTAATATTGACAAATCAAGATAAGCCTGGAAATAAGCTATATTCTTCTTCCTCCAGCATAATGTCATTATTGACAAATCAAGATAAGCCTGAAATTTGGTTAACCATTTACATAGATTAAATAGAGATACCAGAGACATGGCTGTAAGTTTGTCAAATCTGTGAGAAAGTGGAAGACTGAATAGTCCAATAGTTTGTGCCAAGAGAAATGTGACTCTTACATCATCATTAAGCCTTTGGAAGCAATTGAAGCATGCCTCCAACTGTGGCCCTGGAAAATGCAGGGAATTGAATGTCGATCAATAACATTCTCAACCAGAAGATTATGTGCTGCCAAAAATGTATGGAGAAAATCAAACTAATAATAGTTTACAAACATTACATAATCAATGGCAAAGAGCATTAAGTAGCGTCATGCAACTCAAAGCTAATCACATATGAGTGAGTTCATGTCATAAACTCCATTACAGTGAGCAGAAGAAGAACTAAAGCCACTTTGAATTAGTAGCTTCTTAAACACCTAAAAGATGTCATTTCCTTTATGACTTTAAAATGATATGATGCGTCGCTCTTTGGAATAATAAATATGCGAATTTAACAGAACAGTTCTTGGTGTGCAGACCTTCAAGATTGGTTTTCAGTTTTCATCTATGCACTGCACACTGTAGGACTTCATAATAGAAGCATATAGTTTCAACAAGTTCAAACTGTTTGAATATTACAATACATATCTGACACCAAAGGGCTAAACAAAATGTTATTATATGGATCTTTGAAACCTGCCAAACAGGTACATGATGCTTCCACCTTGAAAAAAAATAAAGAAAAAATATTCTCATGTGGTAAAGTTGTTTTACAACACTGTTACATAAATAGAACCAAGAGAACGTTACCAGCCTGCAAATCCAGAAAGGAATGTATTTCTTTGGAACAATCGTCTACACTATTTTATCAATAAGAATTTGAGACATTGTCATAGTTACAAAATGTCACAGTCTAGATAATCGTAGAGATAACAGCTAAGACAGAAGATAAAGAATGTGACAGGTCATCTTTCTTACAAGGTTGAACCAGAAATGAATGGATTAAATCCTACGACGAACTAAAAAATAAAGAAAAACACTGGTTCTACATTATCTCACATGTGTACCAGTTTTAGTGGAAATTAGATACTTCAGCTCCATCAAATGTTCATCATTTGAAATGTGGAGCATAATACGAAGATTTGTCAACAATGCCTCTTTGTCCCAACTTAAGGGACCAGAAGCATACAACGCTTCCAGAGTGCAACGATAAGCATGCAACTCTAACCTATGGATACTGGCTTCTATTTCTTCTTTTGGGAGATGTAGACCATTTTTTTTCTCACAGCCTGAGCCTGGACCATAACACGACTCCGCATCACTACCAGGAGTATCTGTCAATTGGCATGGTAGTGGTATGATGTGACTATAACAGTTGTTTGGACTGTGATTAGTAACACTACAACTGCCAACAGAACATGCATCACTATCAGAATTATTAAATTCTGAGCTTCTCAATCCACAGTAGCCATAAATATCATTTTGTTTAGGCCTCTCCATTTGATTATATCCATATGATCTATTAAAGGAAGCATGCATGTTTTTTTCACCCAGGATTTCTCTTGGGTAAGTAACAGCATCTACCTTTTCAATAATGGGGCCAGAAACCACCCTATTCTTCATTTCTTCTTTCTCAATTGCTCTTATCTTCTGGACATGTCCATTATTTGCTTCAATAACAGATGAGCAGTAGGGGGACATCCTCTTCAGGGACCTTGAAGATACTAGATGACATTCCCGTACTCCAGCATCACTCTGAATGTGCATGGAATACTTTTGAGCTTGATTTTTATCCATCGCATTAACTTCAGGGCCCTGGAATCTCATCTTTTGATAATAATCTGGAGTCAATAGCTTGCTAACTTTTCCATCATCATCACATCCTCTGGAACCCTGCAAGCAGGAAGCAATAGGAGATCAGAGATTGCAAAATTGAGAATAATGGGTATTTTTCTACCAGAGAATTTAGAAGGAATCAGGTAAATAACATTAAAAAAGGAAAGTCTAAGAAAGCAACATTGACACTGTTGTGTGGTTATCATAATATTGGGTCAATCAACTGACATCAAGAAATATGTACTGCAGAAAATTAAGATCTCAACAGATAACTAAAAAAGTAAAGTACCTGTCCCATTAAAATCCATTTGTCATTGTGCCATGTTTGTCTCATCCTAGCATTTGATCTATTGATTATTAATTCCTCTGAGCACCCAAGAAGCCTTACTAAATATTGATCACCATTCAAAACCTTCAAGATCACGGCAATCTTCCATGAACAATCATCAAACACCTCCACAATGCTTCCGGCTGTGCAATTCTCCAAACCTTCCACGAGAGGAGGGCATGGCCTCAGAAACTTCCTTGCTACCCTTTCCACCATTGGCTGAGTTGCATTACGTGGATAACAATCATATCCCACGTCATAAGTATGGCCATTGACAGATAGTATCTCAGCCATATGCCACGAGACTGGATCCCCACTTTTATCCATAACTTCTACTTTACTCCCTCTTTTGAACCTCATTGTGAGCGATATAAAACACACAAAATTACAACCTGTCATTGCCATGAAAACAATATATCAATTAACAACATATTTATAAGAGAACCAGTCAATAGATGTGAAAGAAAAAATTCTAGTAACTGATAAAAGGTAAATAAAAACCTCATCTGCATCTTATAGCATAATAGAAAATAAAAACTAAAATTTTAAAACTTCTTTTCCAGAAGAATCAACATTGAAAATCCAAAGATATCCCCAAATATTGATTGGAAATAAACCAAAATTTAGATCTTTTGGGTAGATGAGGTAACCATTTTTGACAACTTCCGAAAATCGGTAAAAAAACAAAAATAGTTCAAAACACAACAGCCCTTTTTGAAATCATCGCTCTAAATTAATCTATAAACTGAAAGATAAAATAATTTTTCAAACTTTCTAAAGAAAAAAATAATAAATTAGTATTCTAAACAAAAATTGAGTTAGTTACTATATCTACACAAGTTAAACTTCTTTAAACCTAAACTCATTGAAAAAATAACAATAAAAAATATAAAAATGGAAACAATCCTCAAAAAAAGATTTAAATTTTTTATCAATCAACAGAATAATGAATTAATACCACAGAAGATACAATATATTACAAAATCCCCAAATACAAACTCCAAAAATTTAACCAATTGAGAGGTTCAAAGCCCCCAAATTGAAACCCTAAAACTAAGAAATTACTAACCTGTAATCAAAATTGGAGGAAAAAAAATTCGATCTGAGAAGCTTCCTATTGTGTGGTTTGATCTCTGGGGATTTCTAAATCACACTTTGAGAATTTTATTTTGTGTTCTAGGGTTTGTTCTTTGGCGTGAGGAAAATTAATTGGGACAAATGAAAATTAAAAAATGCTTGTAAATATGAGGTGGAGGGTATTATTGGAATATTAAAATCTCGGTTCAATATTCAATCGATCCCAGAAAAATGGAAAAGAAAAGTAGGGGTGCACAATGCACGCCCTCGCGTTTACTAGAGATTAAAATAAAAAATTTAGTAAAAATTGATAAAAAAGAAAAAAAAGAAAAAAGAAAGTGGTTGAAAAAGTTTTGAATCTCGTAAAATATATGTTTGAAATTAATTGTTGAATTAATTTATATTAAAATCTTGATTTTAATCTCTATTAAATTGGATTTAATATAGCCCATGTTTGAACTCCATTTTAATTAAATTTTGAGGGTAAATATATTTGGAATATTGATTTTTTTAAGAATGTGCGATTAAAAAATAAAAAATAAAAATTTACGTTTATGTGTAATATTATTTTATGAAATAATGTATTGTTGAAAATAAGTTCTGAAAAAATGGCTCCCAAACATGGGCATAATTTATATAAAATGGTTAACCATTTACATTGGTAAGTTAATTTTTAATGTTTTATATTATTGTACAATTAATTCTTAACCATGAAAGTTTTTAAAGTTTTTTGTTAAGTTTATCAAGTGAATTTCCCAAAAGAATTTCGTTACATGTACATTAAAAAAATGTACACAAGTGATTATCAAAAATGATGTGGATGAAAAAAAATTAATTGTATTTTAAACAGACAAATAGTAGAGTGTCATGTGACATTATGTAATCTATTTTGTAAATCTTGATATACGCGTAGCAAGACCATAAAACATGCATCGCTTCGACTTTAAACATCAACTCTAGATTCATAAAGTAGGATTTAATAAAAAAATGATGAAATATGTGATTGAAAAATTATAGGTCTCATAAAATGTGTAATTAAAACTAATTAATAATTATTGAATTTAACTTAAATTTTTAGCAAAATTTTAAACCACACCAAACATGAGCATAATAAAAATATCTTATTTAAAAGTTGAAGGTCAACTTGATACTGGTGCAATAAGTTGGGGGCAGATGGTTAAAATTTTTCTTATAATGTCATTATCAACATTTTCTCTTGGTTTAATGACAATCGATGTGGATAATGATTCATTGATAGTCTCGAATTTTATAGTTGCTTGAGCTTGTTTGGTAATGATTAAAATTCAATTAAAATTGAAAATATAACCGTTATTGGATCCCACTCGTCTAATAAAAATCAACTCCAACGACTATATTTTCAATTTTAATCTGATTTTAATCCCTCCCAAACAAGCAATGCAATCCAATTTTAAAATTTGAAGAAGTAATTGTCTGCAGGTTAGTCAAGTCGTGTTGGTAGTAAAAATGGAGGATTATGTAAGCCACTTTGTCAAAAGGATGCAATAACAAGAGTGTAGGTGAGGTGACAGCGAATGATTAGATGATAGAATGACACGTGACATTATGTAAACCTATTTGACATCGAAGCATGATTGAAAAATGGAAAAAGATTTGAGTCAATTTCTTCAAGTGTAGAATTTTGATCCAACAGACAAATGATACACATACTTGCCCAAAGTAAATGAATTTCCACCGTGCATACTAGAGAGAATTTCATGCATTTTCATATAACAAACTTAATTATAAGCAGCTTAATTTGGAGAGAAAAAAGCAAAATTAAAAATCCATCAGAATCAAATTATCCCAAAAACATGGACCAATGGTGTATATGCAGCTGGGGGCCTGGGTGAAGTTTCTGCTGTCGTGGTATCTACACGCAAACTCACTAAAGATGGACTCCAAGTATCGGAAGTAAGAACATGTGGTATGACTATACCGATATTGTCTTTAGCCCATATAGTATGCATTCTGGAGGCCCTGAGTGCTAAAAATGTTCGGTCATGCAGCTCCGTAAGACGAGGCTTCAAGTCTCATCAAATCTCTTCCAAGCATCTTCTGGAGAAATCATCAATCTAACTTGACATAGTGTGCATTTATGAGTTCAATCACATGCAGAGAAGCTTTCCGTAAGGTTGTGAGGGATAGAGACACCTTGATATGGCTGTTGAAGAAAGGGGTAACCATGACAGGAGGCTTTGAGTTGGCTGATTTAGTCCCCTCCTTCAAGTTGCTACATGTCAGAAGTTGAAACAAACATAAGTTGCCGATGAGGCGCAAGCTTGATGCAATTCTGGAAGTTGTTGATGAACACAGAGAAAACCAAGCTACATTAAAGAAAGGCGATGGAGAGTTTGGTGGAGAAGACATAGTCGATCTTCTCCTGAGAATGAAGGAAACTGAGGAACTCGACTTTCCCATAACAAACAACAACATCAAAGCTGTTATTTTCATAAGTAAAATGATATTTAAAAAGATTTGGCTTGTTTGATATGACGGACTATTTATAGTATTAGGCTGTATTTTGACGCTTGCAGTTATAACTATTGCAGGACTTGTTTTCAGCTGAAACCGAGACCTTATCAACAACGGTTGATTGGCCATGGCGGAAATGATGAGAAATCCAGATGTGATGGCAAAGATGCAAGCTGAAATAAGACATACTCTCAAGGGAAAGAAAATGGTCGACAAGGGTGATATTCAAACACTGAAATATCTAAAGTTAGTTATCAAAGAAACTTTTAGGTTGCACCCTCCAATTCCTTTATTCCCAAAAGCATGCAGAGAAGAAATAAGAGTTGATGGATACACAATACCTCCAAAATCCAAAGTCTCCTGGTAAATATTTGGGGCATGGGAAGAGATCCAGCATACTGGGATGACTCCAAAAGCTTCAAACCAGAGAGATTTGAGAATAATTCCACCGATTTCTTGGGAAATAACTTTGAATATCTTCTGTTCGGGGCAGGAAAGAGGATTTGTCCAGGCATGATCTTAGCAAATCTTTATCTTCCTTTAGCTCAATTTCTCTATCACTTCGACTGGAAACTTCCAAAAGGAAAGAGTATTGCTGACAGACATGATTGAGGCAGACAGAATAGCTGTATCGATGAAAAAGAGCCCTTCCTCGTACCCACATCCTACATGCCTTCCATCAAAGCAAATTAATGATCCAAGAATATAATGAGGCTTATTTAGTCAGCAGATTCATGTTGCAAATGATGAAATGAAACCCCAAGGTGTTCAAGGATGTTGATAGATTAAGTTTTAACTTTTCTGCCATTTTATTCTCTCAAGATATTTATGATCATACGTCCTCATTCCCTACTTCAACACTCCGATTTCTTGGGCATAAAATTCTACTACCAGCACTAGAAGCAACAGAGTAAACTTGTAAAAGGCTATTGTTGGGATTATGTACAATTTCCAATTTGAAACTATCATAACTCATAAGACATTTATGTTTCATTCAGATATATTTTCATTATTGCCTACAAAATCGTGATTAGTGGAATTCATATTCTCAAAAAAAACTTCCAATACAATGTAACATTATGACAGGATAAAACATGGGGAAAAAGGAGTTTACCATCGAGGCAGCAAATCGTTTTACAACTCTCCTTTGGAACCAGAAAAGCAGATTATAAGTCATAATTGTTGTGGTTTGGCCATATAAATCTCCAACAGTCAACCTGTAACTTTCCACTTACTAGAACATCGTAAGTTAATTATCACACGACCTCTATCGAGCATTTCATGATGCAATCAACAACTCTCCTGCAACTCCCTTCCTTCTAATATCCACCACTTATGTACAAATAAAAAGAACATAGGATTTATCCCTTTCATTGAATCTCCTCCAAGACCTCTGAAAATGTAATGACATCGCGCAATAGACCATGGGTAAGCAACTCCTGGTATGTATCCAAAGCAAAAAGTGCACCCCCATCCTCAAGAACGAACCAAATTGAATATCAACCCACATCTCATTTTTCAGCCTCCTTCGCAAATCCACCAAACAACGAAGATTGGGGAGAAGGCTACTTCGAACATCTCTATGTAAACATTAATATCTGCCTCCAAAGCCATCAATGATAAATCATGTGCAAACAGGACTAAAACCCATCTCCACCAACTTTTTCATCCTTTCTTTTGCCTCAGCCGTTCGACCAAATTTGCACAAGCCACGGATGAGAATGTTGAATGTGAAGTTAGTAGGGGCAATCCCTAAGCTCATCATATGGTCAAACATTCCAAGTGCTTTTTCACTCTCACTTCCATTGAAATATCCCTGAATCAAAATACCATATGTGACAACATTCACTTTAAAGTTCTTTTGTAACATTTTGGAAACAAAATCTATTGCTGCATCCATATTCCCTTTTCTACAGTTTCCCAGAATCATATTGCTATACACATTTGCAGTTGACTCAACTCCTTTATCTATCATCTTATCCCATATAGCATATGCATTGTCCATCATACCTACTTTACAGAACCAGGATATGAAATTATTGTAAGTATATACATTTGCAATGCCAGTCTCAACAGCCACATCAAAAAATTTGGTTGCATCCTCCATCAATCGAGCTTCCAAAAACCCTTTAATTAAAGAATTTACAACACAGACGGATGTTGGAATACCTGCCTGTTTCATTTCCTTGTGTATCTCCTGCACCTTCTCCATATCTCCACTCCTACAGCACCCTTCTAAGATGACCGAATAAGTGATCTCGTTTGGAGTAAGTTCATCTTTAATCATATTGAACAATTCTAAGGCACTGTTCAAATCACCATGCAGATAGCATCCCTTCATCAAATTATTAGCAACCCTCAAATTCATTGGATGCCCACTTCTAATCATCTCATCCTTAAGCCTTATGGCCTCGACTATATTCCTTTGCTTCAGACAAGTACAGATCACACAAGTAAATGAATTCCCTGACACAACCAACCCCTTTTCCTTCATCTCCCTCAACAAGGAACAAGCTAGTTTATCGTCCAGTTTCCGACAAGCAGCCTCAACAGCTGTTCTGTAAATAGATGCATCAAGCTTAATTTCACTACCCCTCGCCTCCATGAAATACTTCTGAGCCTCCTCTACCTTACCTACTTGCAAACACCCAAGCATCATCAAATGTACAGTTGCACAATCATAACTCTCTGGTCTTAAAACCACACATCTAAACAAACTCTGCGCCTGGCCAAGCATATTTCGCTCAACCAATGCACTCAACAAATTTTTTGTATATGGGATCCACGGCATCATACCACAAATAACCATTGTTCTGAAACAACCTATAGCATCCGTATACTTATGCCCCTTGATATAAACATTTAATAAGTAATTAAATACCCGCGGATTTAACTCAAAACCAAATCTTTTTGAGCAATTAACAATGCGACGAACAATAACAGCAGCCGAGAGTACTGAATCGCTGCAGACGTAGTGATTAAGCAAATTCTTAGCCACACGGCAATGTTCAGGAGACTTTACCAAAATGTGCAGCAAGACTCCCAATGGGTCAGCGGACCCGGATGCAAAACCGTGATTTTTCTCAGCCCACTTGTAGTACTCGAGGGCAAAAACTGGGTCATCATTCCGGGCTAAAAGGGTTCTTATGACAATGGCCTGTGTTAAAACTCTGTTTTCCGATATGGGTTTTTGAGAAGTTCGGATCTTGACAGAAGTTTGGGTGTCTGAGGTAGGTTCTTTGCCAATATTGTCAGTATTTGAGGGGAATAGTTCGGAAATTTTATAAAGGGAAGTGGAAGGAGAAGCTGATGAATTAGATTTGCGAAGGATGAGAGAAAACAGTAATCTTCGAGGGATCGCTGAAGAAGAAGATGGTAACTTCATTTTACTTGTTTTTTTCTGCGAGTAGAAAACCCTATAAACCCTTTTTCAAGGCTTCATTCAAGAAAATTTGCTAGCAACTTTTATTAGGGAAATTGGCAGTCCTAGCCTACGGCTGCACAAAAAAACTATGAAATCGCAAATCGAATCGAAATCGTTAGTTTGAAATCGTTGGTTCGGGTTCACATGGATCAACGATTTTTTTTCATTCAAACCGAAC
>CAIGRT010191850.1:0-12749 GCA_903798405.1 Fraxinus platypoda | reverse complement strand
TTCAATGATTTATATCAATAATTCATTTGCTTCAAACCTTCAAGTCTACATAAAAAATGAAATATAAATTAGAAGTTATAGAGATAAAATATTTTAAAGTATTGATAATACTTACCAACTATTTAATGTAATCATCAATTGCTTGACTTTCTATACTAACTAAAAAGAAACTATACAAGAAAAAATTGAAAAAAACACAAATAACAAACACAAATAAACTATAAATTGTTCAACTAATAAGATTTAATAAGAAAAAAAAATTATTAATTTGTTTAGTAAAAATAAAATAAATTGATTTATCCAATATAAAAAAAAATCGGTTCTTATTCGGTTCTTTGTCAAGAACCGAGAATCGAACCAAACCATTCGGTTCTCGATTCGAATACCCGTTCGGGTATTTCATTTAAAAAAAACCGCTCGATTCGGTTCGATTCGGTTCGGACATTTTGTCCAGCCCTAATTGTGCTATATTGTCCATGGTGGGACATATACCCATCAATTTTTTGATGAGTCTGGACAGCATAGAAAAAGATTTATTGGGGACAGGGGCCAGATATAATTTAGTCCACAATTCCCTATTTTGGTTATTCTTGAAGTCAGGTATTTGCAATGTAGGTCCTTAAACTTCTGAATTTGATGTATTGGTTACTTAATTCCAAATTTATCCAACTTTGTCCTTATTGATCAATTTTTGTTCCTTTTCATCCGTTCTCGTTAAATATCGAGTTTTATTCTAAAATAATCACTAAACAAACATAATTAAAGTATCAAATTCATAATAATACTTTCAAAAACTACTTTTGATAGTCAAGATTATCACCATTAGAGAAGGCAATGCCTCTATTTCCAGTTGCTTCCTTTTCTTATTTTTGGACCTTCCGCGAGCTCCGCGGTATAAGCTTCACTAGACTCTTTACACGATATCACTTACACAAAGAGAAGGGTAAGTAGATAAAATAAAGAAACTATGTGCAAGAGGAAAATAGATAAGTGTAAAATTTACAAACAAGGCAATTGATTCCCACACGAATTTAGTGCCGTCAACTAACAAGGGATTCATTACATTGTGCACATATTACATTGTAAAAAGAGACATGAGATAGTTCACTTCAGTTTCAATTAGAGTTGAGATCTACTGAAATGATCGATCAGAGTACTCCCCATTGAGTGGGGAAAGGGAAGTCACCCCTGATCGAGCAGACCAAGAAAAAATTGCCTTTCCAGCCATTATAGGAGGTGGGACAAAAGGGCATTTTGAAATTTTCATGAGCATGGCAACCTTGATTGTGATGGGGGAAAATAATGTAGCAAATATAACCTCAATTGCGATGGGAGAAAATGATGGTATTTGACATAGTCGAACAAAAATTCTGTGTAAGGGGTTAATCTGTTTGTACATGGACTGTTGACGGGAAAATTTACAGTTGCTAAGATGGCAGCATTTGTATGACAGCCATTTTCTTTTTACCAATTGCCAATGAAAATCTATCAAGTGTTTTTATGTATAGAATCATGTCAAACTGGCCTATACACATAGCAAAACTCTTGTGCGAGACATGTAGTCAGACAGAACATCTTGATTCAACATGTCATTGATGGGATATACCAGACGGCTTGAAAGAGATCAACACGTGTCCAAGAAGGTGTCAAGTTAACCGAAGAACAAGCCTTAATATGCTCAAGAGTAATCATTTGATTAACTCATGAGCATGGGATCTAATGATGATGGTGGAATGAGAGCCTCTCGTGTCAATCTACTTGAGACTCGAGAACATTATGAGTCAGCATGTTTAAAAGACTCGACCGATTGACCCCGGGCAACTAATTGGCTCCAAGTGTCACCTCCATGTTCGCATCACTTGTGAAAATTCTATATATAAGCTTGCTCCCATAATGAAAAAGAGAATCATTTCCCAATATCAATTTTTTCTTTCCAAAGAAAAGTTCCATAACATTCAATCTCAAGAAAACATAACAAACATCTAAAGATTCAATTTCTTCTAAGGGAGAATTAAAGAAACTCATTGTGGTGTGGTAAAACCCTCAAAATTTTTATAATAGAAGTCCATGCATTACATAAATAATCATGTCTAGATTTTGGGGACTGTTGTCACGCCTCGCCATCAAAGCTCCAGTCAAAAGACCATGTCATAATCCACAGTCAATAAATACTCAATTGGTCAAAATGAAGAAGTCTAAGAAAAAGCTAATGATCAATTGATCTGAAGCTCCCACCGGCCGAAGCCCTCTCTTTTGATCCAAAGCTCCCTTTGGCCAAAACCCTCTTACCGTCTTCTAGAGTATTTATCCGCGGGCGATATTTAGGAATGATTGA
Organism: Fraxinus platypoda; assembly: GCA_903798405.1. Lineage (NCBI taxonomy): Eukaryota > Viridiplantae > Streptophyta > Magnoliopsida > Lamiales > Oleaceae > Fraxinus > Fraxinus platypoda. The sequence goes on along the minus strand of CAIGRT010191850.1, from coordinate 10,414 downwards.
TGTAATGTTTATAATAATAAATGTCAGGATTGTCAGCCTAATATATAATGTGGTCGATCCGTTGTCAATGTATTAAATGCGTAGCAGACTGAGTGATGTGAAGCTTCGACTCGGGAGATGAGGCCATGTGGTTCCTATCCAACGGCAACCAACTCGGCCAAGAATCTATAAATAAACAACCTTGTAACATTCTATTAAGAATGCAACTCTTAGCACTTGAAAACTATATTCAATCTTTCCTTTGGCTCTTTTATATCTTATTGCTCGAGTTTAGATTATCTTCACATTTTGTTGATTTGTTAGTGATTGTTAATCTAATTGCAATCATCTTTATTCGTATTACCGGTGCTTAAACATTCTTGTCTCATGTCTTAAGCATCTCCCATGTCTATACGCTCCCTTTCCATCAAGTTCTTTGGTCAAAATGTGCCAGAATTTGTTTGTGCTGGCGTGAGTGGGTTCGACATCTGTTGTCCAAGTAATCTTCGAGGAAAACGGGGTCAAAACTCATCATTCAGTAACACCTAAAGATCATATGCAAATTTTATTAACACACCCTTCCAAATGACTACCCAAAGTAGGAAAACTCTGAATTTTTTGGAAATCAATTATGTTAGTCCAATGTTATACGATCGTCCTTGTGCTTACTTTTTCTTAAAATAATGTCACCTCGTGTAACAACCCAAATTTTATATATTCAAGTCGCTAACAAAAAAATTTCTTAATAATTTAATTATTTATGAATTTGCGTGTTAATATTTTGCACAACATTGATTAATTTCCCATATTCTTTAACTAATTTATTTATCACCAAACTAGTATACAACTCAAACTAAAAAATAGTTTGCTCCCTTGAACAGTAAGTGCATCAAGATTAACGAGCACACAATATTTAAAAGTAGGAAACATAATCATTGTTCTGTCAAAATCATAGAAGAAAATGGAAGGATAAAACCAGATTAAATAAACTGTAAATTACTCAGGGCTAGTAAACTTGACGAGCTTGAGAAACTTTTATTTTGAGACGTAAATGCATATATACATGATGCTTCCAACATTTAACTATCAGCATTGAAAGACAAATAATATTTAGCACAATTGGCAATAAATAAGCAAACTTAATAATTAACACGGTCACCATCAAGTCAACATACGAAAATACATAGCCAAATAAAATTATGTTCCAAATTCATAAAAGAATTATTCATATGATAGAAATAGTAAAAAAATTTCTTGTTACATCGGATTAATTGATCGAGACTCATAAATCCTGACACCACGACTGCACATCATCGCCCGCCAACCAATTACTCGTTCTAACATGTGAGGAGTAGAGAAAAATGGAGAGTATATGAAAATACCCAATAGGACACGAAATAATAGTGCAATCCAAATTAAATGATTTAAAACATGTGTCAAAAATATCATACCGTCATCATATCTTTAAAAACTAGTAAGAACTCAATAAATATCATATTTTTGGTACCGGATGACCATAACATACATATTATATCATATCTTTAATTTTCATTAGTATAATAATTTAACAACATGAAAAAAAAAATTTAATGGGATAAGAATCAACGAAACCACGTTATTTGTTAGCTCAGCTTTTTGAAAGGCAAAAACCAAATTTCATGTTTCAAATCTCTATTTAACATACATGTGGCTCCCTAATTTTTTTAACACAATATTTAATTTAATTCAAAACCAATTAATAACAACTTCTTTAAACTACAGTATTTTGGATCTAATTTATTCGAATTAACTTTTTCTTGAACCTAAAATAAATGATTAAATACGAGCTATTGAACGAGCTGAATATTAATATACTTATCATCACTCTATCAAATTCTAAATATTTGACCAAAATAAAATTGAATTAATACATATATCACTTTAATCCTTAAATTTTCCAAAATATAAAATATAGCATCTAGAATAATTAAATTCTATTCTATAAAATTTTCGGAACTTTACAATCTTCATTTCTTAAATATTTCCGTCCTCGAAAATTACATTGGATAATCAAAGAGTTCTAGATAGTTGGTTTTAAGCTCATATTCTTTATCCCAAATTGACTCGTCAAGTCTATGATTTCGACATTGAACCTTGACTAGGAAAACCTTTCTATTACTTAATTGGTGTACATTTCTATCCAAAATTATCGACGGGACTTCTTCATATGACAAGTCTTTTTGTAACTCAAAAGTCTAATAACTTACCACGCGATTGGGGTCATGAATATATTTTCAGAGCATCGAAACATGGAACATATTATGTATTGCTACGAGTTCGGGTGGTAAGGCAAGTCGATGGGCCACAATACCAATCTTTTCAAGAATTTCGAAAGGTCCTATGAACCGTGGTCTAAATTTCCCATTCTTACCAATCTCAATACACCCTTTATTGGTGCTATCTTTAGAAAAACGTTGTCACCTACTTGAAATTTCAAATCCTTTCTTCTATCATCAAGATAATTTTTTTGTTGGTTTTGTGCTGTCTTTATTTTTACTATAATCTTGTCAACCACCTCAACTGGTTGTTCAATGATTTCAGGTCCCAAAATTTTATCCTCTCTGACATTGTCCCAATGGATAAGGGATCTGCACTTCCTACCATAAAAAGCTTCACAGGAGGCCATGCATATAGTGGCCTGAAAGTTATTATTGTAAGCAAATTTTACCAATGGTAGATGTGTCTTCCAAATACCTCAAGATCCAAAACATATGCCCGAAACATATCTTCAAGAGTTTGATTGGTTCTTTCTGACTGTCAATCCGTCTGTCGATGATAAGCAGTACTAAACTTCAATTTCTTCCCCGTGGTTGTCGCAAGCTTCTCCAAAATTTTGATGTGAACATCGGGTCTCTATCTGAAACAATGGTGACNAAGCAGTACTAAACTTCAATTTCTTCCCCGTGGTTGTCGCAAGCTTCTCCAAAATTTTGATGTGAACATCGGGTCTCTATCTGAAACAATGGTGACTGGAACACCCTGTAATCTAACTATCTCTCTGATGTATAACTATGTGAGTGGCTCTGTATTGAAATTTACTTTGATTGGTAGAAAATGGACTGACTTTGACAAATGATCAACCACTACCCAAATAGCATTGTGACCTCTTATGATCTTGGAAAGCCTACCACAAAGTCCATCGCTATGTGTTCCCATTTTCATTTTGAAATATTCAACGGTTTTAGTAGTCCTGATAACCTTTGATGTTCTGCCTTAACCTATTGACAGACAATACATTTATACATTTACAGACTAAATCCTTTCTTCATGTTTCTTCACCAAAATGTATCTCGAAGATCTCGATACATTTTCATACTGCCTGGATGTGCAGCTCTTCCAATATCTCGTTCTTTATTTTCTCATCCTTAGGCACGCGCAATCTTCCTTTAAAAGTAAACGCATTATCTGCAAATACTTCAAATCATATACGTTTGTTTGTACTAACCTCAGACTTAATCTTCTGCAGAAATGGATTTTTATCATGTGCTTCATTGATTCGATCCAGAAGAGTAGGTTGGATCATAAACACTTATATTCTCACTATAGTCTGAGTCGGATGTGTGATGACTTCCAATCTCAGTTTCTCAAATCCCTTTATCAAATGTTCCTGCACCGTGGGAAACACAGCTAACTGGGATCCCATCTTCCTGCTCAAGGCATCTACGACTACGTTGGCCTTACCCGGNGATGACTTCCAATCTCAGTTTCTCAAATCCCTTTATCAAATGTTCCTGCACCGTGGGTAAAACTGCTAACTGTAATCCAATCTGCTTGCTTAAGGCTTCTGCGACTACGTTAGCTTTACCCCGAATGGTAAAAAATTGTACAGTCATGGTCTTTCACTAACTCCAATCATCTTCTCTGTCTCATATTTAGTTTCTTCTGTGTGAAGAAGTATTTGAGACTCTTGTGGTCGGTATAGATTTCGCACTTCCCACCATAGCGATAATGATGTTATATCTTTAAAGCATGAACTATCGCTGCTAGTTCCAAGTCATGCGTTAAATAGTTCTGCTCGTACTACTTCAACTATTTCAAGGCATAAGCAATCATCTTTCCATGTTGTATCAAAACATAACACAAGCCTTATTTATAGGTGTCGCTGTAAATGACAAATCCACCATAACTTTTAGGTGCTGTCAATACGGGAGCTAAGAATAATCTCTGCTTGAGTTCCTGAAAATCATTTTTCACACTTTTCCATCCACTAAACTTCACACCCTTTCTAGTCTTAGTCCCGTTATTTTTGAAAAACCCTTAACAAATCTCATATAATAGCCAGTAAACCTCAAGAACTATAAACTTCACCCACACGGTAGGTCTAGGTCAATTTGTAACTACTTTTACTTTAATTGGGTCTACCTCAATAACCTGAGCGGTAACCACATGACCAAGAAAATCTACTTGATCGAGCCAAAATTCGTGCTTCTTGAATTTGGCATATAATTTCTCATTTCTCAAAGTTTTGAGTACTAATCGGAGTTGTTCCTCATGCTGCTTCTTATCTCTGGAGTATACAAGTATGTCGTCAATAAATATTATGACGAACTAGTCTAAGTACTGATGGAACACTAGTTTTATGAGATCCTTAAATACATCTGGAGCATTGGTCAAACCAAAATCATAATGTCCATAACGAGTCTCGTTTGCTTTAACCTTCAGCTGATGATACCCTGATCTCAAGTCAATCTTCGAAAACACCATTGCACTCCTTAACTGGTTGAATAAATATTCTATTCTTGGTAGCAGGTATCTATTTTTGATAGTCAGATGGTTCAATTCTTGACAGTCAATGAGCATCCTCATACTCTCATCATTTTGCTTCACAAAAAGTACTAGAGTGCCTCAAGAAGATACACTCGGTCGAATTAAACTTTTTTCTAGAAATTCCTCCAACTGTAACTTCAATTCTTGAAGTTCTTTTAGTGTCATTCTGTAGGGGACCTTAAAAACTGGTGCTGCTCCAAGGACCAAGTCGATTGAAAACTCCACATGTCTATCTTGGGGAATGCCTGGTAGATCTTCTAGGAATACGTCTGCAAAGTTTTGCACAACATTAATATCATAAATGGTTGTTTCTGTATGTTTGGAATCGATAAAATTAACTAAGAATCCCTAACATAACTATTTTCTCAGCACATTCTCTGCTTGTAAAGTCAATACAAGGCGAGGTAGAGAGTTGAACCTTGTCCTAAAGAAACAGAATTCTTCCTCTTCTGGTCGATGAAATAACACTTCTTTCTCATGATATCGAATGGTCGCATGATTGTATCACAACCAATCTATGCCTAAAATAACATCGAAATCTTTCATCTCTAAAAGGTCCGCCAGCAATAACTTTCCATCAATCTCTAACTTCATAGCCTTAGACATCTGGTTTATGCAAAGAGTTCTTCCTGAAGGGATGCTAACCTTTAATGCATTATCCATTTTCACACATGCAACGTTAGACTTAGTGACGAAGGATGTAAAGATAAAAGAATTTGTAGCCCAGAGTCAAAAAGTACATAAACAGGTACATTAGATAATATTAGAATACATGTTTTCGTAATTATAACGCTAGACTTAGCGATGGAGAATGCAAAATCAAACAACATAAACAAGTACTTCAAATAGCAATAAAAATACATGATATCACATCTGGATCCTGCTCCGCCCATGCTCATTCAGTACAAAAACTCGGGCCTTCCATTTTTTGTTCTTTTCTTGATCATTATCATTCTTCTTTGGAAGCTTTGTGCAGTTGAAAACAATGTGTCCATGCTTTCCACATCGAAAAAACACTTTTTGTGCTTGGTCTTTTATTCTGCCAATTACGTCTTTCATTGCTCTGATCAGTCTACTTTTTTTTCCCAATGACTCCTTACTCTGCTGGGCATACTGCTCAAATGTAGTCCTCTGGCATGAAATAGCATGAGCCATCTCCAACATTTCACGATATGAAGTGAAACGATGAGGCATAATGATCATGCCGATTATTAGGTGTAGTCTATTTTCGAACCTCCTGATCATCTTAACTTCTGTATCTACCAAGAGCAGGACATACCTTGAGAGCTGCTCAAACTATCTCTCATAATCAGTAAGCGACATGTTTTCCTATCTGAGCTGCAGAAACTCTATTTCCTTGAAATCTCTCAAAGTCCGTGGGAAATACTTTGCTATCACCTCATTCTTAAACTGCTCCCAAGTCAGATTAAGCTGCTTATCTTTGGTTCTAATGCGTGAGACAGACTCCCACTCGACTACTCCAACAAACATAAACTCTACACATAGTACATGCCGCTCACCTGTACAAGCAATGTGTCGAAAGATGCATTCCAAACCTCTAATCAACTTCTCAACAGCCAGTAGGTTGGAACTACCATCGAAAGTAAGAGGCTTGTACTCATGAACCTGTTTAACCACTTAGACAGCTCCAGGTACAAACAGATGTACATTTTGCAATGGTGGTGCATTTTGTGGTGGAGACACTTGATTCTGTCTGTTCAACTCTTATACTACTCGCAATAAGTCACATATCAAATTCGTGTGGATAGGTGGTGTCATTTCCTAAAAAAATTAATATTAAGTCACCCGTCACATATCAGTACTAAATCTAACATGTTATACCTATATTATCGTAATACATATCATAAATATATAGAGAGAGAAAAATGTATGTCTTAAAATTTAAAATTAGACAATTTAAAATATTTAAGTTATACAAAATGTTTGAATAAATTCATCTTCTTACCCCTTTACATGCCTTAAAGTCGTCGGAGGGTGGTCGATTGGTGGTTGTCAAGTGTCAAAGATCTTTTATATTTTTACATATTTAAAAACTTTAAATTTACATCATCCTTAAATTCATATATCTTAAGAAAAATATTAATTTTTAACAAATATTACGCAAAGAAATAACTAAACAAATAAACATTTATCACATGCAACATTTAAAACATGAAAATTCAATATTAATATCACATTCTTATTTTTTATATAATATAAATTATCATTCAAAATCATATTTTTAAAAAACAAATGTTTTTTCTACTCCTTGTTCACTGTTCACGTTTAATATATATATATCCTCCATTGAAAAAAAAATTCCCCACTGTTCGTCGTGAACAATGGTCACTTTTCGTCGATTAACGGCACGCGGTGTCATTGTTCACGGTGTGCTGTCACTGTCTATCGTGAACAATGACAAACACTGTTTATGTCTCTTTATTTATTTATTTTTTAAAATTTCTAATGTTTATATGGGTCTACAAAAAATTAAACCTAGACTCTAATATCAAAATGTAACAACCCAAATTTTATATATTCAAGTCACTACCGAAAAGAAATTCTTAATAATTTAATTATCTATGAATTTGTGTATGAATAGTTTGCACAAAATTGATTAATAATTTCCCATATTCTTTAATTAATTTGTTTATCACCTAACTAGTATAAAATTCAAACTCAGAAATAATTTGCTCCCTTAAATAGTAAGTGCACGAAGATTAACGAGCACACAATATTTAAAAGAAGGAGACATAATCATTGTTCTATCAAAATCATAGAAGAAAATAGGATAAAACTGGATTTAATTAACTGTGAATTACTTATGACTACTAAACTTGACACGATCCTGAGAAACTTTTATTTTGAGGCGTAAATGCTCATACACATGATGCTTTCAACACTTAACTGTCAGCGTTGAAAGACAAATAATATTTAGCACAATTGGCGATAAATAAGCAAACTTAATAATTAACATGATCACCATCAAGTCAACATTCGAAAATATATAACCAAATAAAATCAGGTTCCAAATTCATAAAAAAATTATTCATATGATAAAAATAATAAAAAATTGTCTTGTTACATCGGATTAATATATTGAGTCTCATAAATCTTGACATCACGACGACACCTCATCTCCCTCTAACCAACAATTCATTCTAACCTGTGAGGAGTAGGAAAAAATGGTTAGTACAGGGGAATACTCAATAGAACACAAAATAATGGTGCAATTCCAAATAAAAGATTTAAAACATGTGTAAAAAATATTAAACTGTCATTATATCTTTAGAAATTAGTAAGAGCTCAATAAATATCATATTTTTGGTACCGAATGACCATAACATATGTATCATATCATATCTTTAACTTTTATTAGCACAATAATTTAGCAATATGAAAAAAAAAAATTTTAACTGAATAAGAATGAACAACACCTCATTATCCTACCTTATTAGCTCAACTTTTTGAAAGACAAAAATCAAAATCACGTTCCAAATCTTATTTTCTACTTATGTTGTTGTTGCCGATATACGTATTTATACATTTTTTAGGGTAAATAATGAGTACTTTTGCACGATATTTAAAGTTCAAAGGGAAAATTAAATTTTGGTAGACTTAAAAAAACTACAAAGTGCCATGTTCCTAGAGGTGGTAATCGAGCCGAGCGGCTCGTCGGCTCGACCGCTCGACTCGTAAAAAACGACTCGTGAGCCGCTCGGGCTCATCAAAAGACGAGCCTGAACCCGAGCCGAGCCTACTCGGCTCGTTTTTTGACGAGGCTCGTGGGGTCGTTAATAGGCGAGCCACAAACCACGAGCTCGTGGCTCGCTTAAAAATTCAGTGACCGTTTCGATCACTGTTTAAGTTCAGGGACAACGTTCAGTAACTGTTCTGGTCACTGAATTATTATTTTTTTTAATTTTTTTTTCAATTTATTTTTTTCCCTATAAATACCCTTCATTTCATCAATTTTTTATCTACCCAAATTTCATTCTCTACTCTCTAATCTCTTGATTCTCTTATACATTTTACATTATTGAGTTATAATCTTGATTTTACAATCTATTTTCTAGACTACTACACAGTATACATTCATTTCTCAATTCTACTTTAACATTCAATTTCAATTATTCAATATCAATTTCTTACATGTCAACTTTCTTTCAATTATTGATTTGTTACTTACTATACATTTTTTATCGATTCACAAATGGATCTACGCTCATTTGTTGAAGGCTTGTTCGGTATTGGAGGCGAATCACCTATCACGCCGCAAAGTCAATTTCAGAATGAATTCGTCGGTCTAAATGAACTACCTATTCCCGACAATATTCCAAATTTCGATGCTGATGGAAGTAGTAATTCAATTGATTTGGACGACGTTGATGTTTTCGAGGCGGAACGGGAGGATAAACCTGAATTAGATATTCCCGATACAAGAGGGAAGAGAAACGGGAAAAAGCAGGCAAAATGTTGGGATCATTTTAAATTGATTCAAACTGGTCGTATGGTTGATGGAGTTCCAAAATCTAAAGCAGTATATAAATACTGTCAACAACGATTGGCATGGAAAAAAGGCATTGGAACCACCCACCTCAACAATCACTACAAAGCATGTGTGACCAAACATGGGCTTCTTCCTGCTGGTCAAACGCAACTACAATTTGGTAGTCCAGACACCGGTTCTACTACTACGCCACTTTCTACGTGGATGTATTCGGAGGAGAAAACTCGAACGGGAATGGTGAAGTTCGTTGCCGCTTCTGAGTTGCCTCTAGCAATAGCGGATAACCAATATTCCGTCTCCTACGTAAAAGAATATCTTCAACCAAGGTACGTTGGGATAAGTCGAAATACTCTTCGTTCTGATACAATAAAATATTTCTTTCATTCAAAGAAACTATTGATTGCCGATTTAGAAAAATATAGGGGTGTTATATCTTTAATTTCAGATATATGGGAAGTGATTAATAAAAGAGGTTATATAACTGCAACTGCACACTACATAGACCCACTCTGGTGTATGCATAAAAAAAATATTGCTTATAAAATTATTGAGTTCCCTCACAACGCTAACAATATATTTAATGTTATTATGAACATTGTTAGAGAATATCGTTGCGAGACTAGAATTCGTTAATTTACATTCGACAACGATATTGTTAATAAGGTCGTTATCGATAAATTATGCAGAATACTGCAGCCCAATTTCGGTGGTTATTTGTTTCATATTCGATGTGTGTGCCATATTTTTAATTTAATAGTGCAAAAAGGTTTAAAATATATTAAGAATGAAATTCAAAGAACTAGGGATACACTAGTGTATATCACGATTTCACATAACAGAAAACAAGTATTTGAAATTCAAAGAATTAGGGATGTACTAGTGTATATCACGATTTCACATAGTAGAAAATAAGCATTTGAGAAATTTTGTGCCGAATCTGGGATGACGCATACGAAAACATTTATTAGTGACATAGAGTATAGATAGAATTCCACTTACTTATTATTAAAATCATGCGAATGTTTTGAACATTTAATAACTGAATTTTATAACAATGAGCATATTAGAAACGATGACGATACTATTTTGAATGAGTCCGATTGGATGTTAGCTTTTAAA
>CAIGRT010191849.1:0-11310 GCA_903798405.1 Fraxinus platypoda | reverse complement strand
GCCCTCTTGTTGTGAGTTGTAAAATTTGTCCCTTGACTCCCTTAGTTGAATTTTGATTCTTGAATTATTTGAACAGATGGGAGCGACACAGTTAAATCTGGAGCTACAATGGAAGTGTCGTTTCATTTGGCATATTTGATAATTATTCACTTTCTTGAGAGAAATGGTCATCGTTTTAGCCAACTAAGTATTTCGAGGAAATCGAAAATATTTCTACACCAGGGTCAGTAGCTCAGAAGAAGGCCTATTTTGAATCACACTACAAAAAAATTGATGCTCAGAAGGCCGAATAGTTGGAGGAAAATCCAATGGAACCTATTAGCCAAAGCCCCGAAGAGTCAATCAGCGAGGACCACTTTGGAAACACGACTGATATTAATACTGAGTCAGGCATATCCAATGATGATAAATCTGGTGAAGTAGTTGTTAATGTAAATTTTATATAAAAATAAATAAAGTCAGCATATCTATGAAATCTAATTGTTCACATCTTTTCTTTCATCATGTACAACAATTTAACATTATTTTTATTTTTTTTGAGAGAGCCACTTATTGACACTATACAACTAAATCTTACATAATCTAAAATAGAGCATTGTTATAACAAAATCTATACCCAAATTATAACAGTCATCGTGCAACGCACGATCCTCCACTAGTTGCATGTAAAAGATCTTCTATTTTTCTATATTTTTTCCTCTCATTCTCTCTCTACCTTGGCTCTTTTTTTCTGTAGTGAAATAATGAGAATTCCTACAATAATTATAGTTGAAATTCTCAATTGAGTTTGTATGCATCTACAATTTAAAACTATGTATATAAAGAATTGGAATAAGAATTGATTTCAAATAATAGAATTTTGATTACTTTTAAACTTTATCAAATTAAGATTGCAATCAAACTCTATCCAAATCACAAAAAAAATTATCATTATCAAAATCAACATTTATCACTCTATCGAAACATAATTATTTGGCTCAAATAAGATAGGAATTTAAAATCCATTTCATTTTACTCCTCATTTTTTTTAAATATTAAAAATATACTATATAAAACAAATTAATATAATTTAACCAAATGTGACTGGATTATCTATAATTGATAATTTCTTCAAGATAATCCCTCCACTTTTTACCTCACGAAATGATACTTGACCTTGAGGTATGATCTCCTACCCAGTTATGCTTATAGTTTACCTAGTCATTGCTTCCACCATTGATTTCGTTCCTTGATCTCTCTTGATGATCAATTCATGCCTTATTCTATTGATTGGTTAGGTTTGTTGATGTTATGTCCTTACCAATTTTGGTTGATGGAATACAAGCCATGGATTGTCCAAGTGGGATGACCTGATTCACAAGATATTAAAGTGGGTTGGAGGAAATGGTCTAAATTGAATTAAAACTTATAACTTTCATCAACTTACATAACTCGTCTTGGACAGGAAGACAAAAAAGAAATGGTGTAAAATTCGTATGAAAATTACACCAAAATAGAAAAGTGCCTAGAACCAGATTTTTGACATAAAAATTTACAATTTTTGACACTTAGCCTTTGTTTAAGTCCCATTATGGGTAAAAAAAAAAAGAGTTTTGGAATAGTATTTTTTCGAGAATGTGTGGTTAACAAATAATGAAAATTTTTAAATTTACGTGTAATATTATCTTAATGAAGAATGTATGATCGAAAATAAGAGAGACAAAAATGTATTTTAGGATTAATGGAGTCCAAATATGAGCTTATATTGTGGATCATATATTTTTTCAATTGTGATCAACATTGGGACCATATGAGTGCAACAAAAATGTAGATTTTGGAGTTTGAAAAAGTAAGGTGATTCAACTCCAAAAATTTTCAAATAAGAATTCTTAAAAAAATATGTTTAAACACATGGCAAATTCTTTCATTGAAATCAGAGCCTATAAGATTGTTTTCTTTGCATTTTATCATACTGGATATAGATTCTTGTGGTGAAAAATGCTTCTATGCTATTTTGTTGAAACTTGAAGCATCTCTTAACAACATGTCATAAAATATATAACAGTAAATAATGAAATTCGTACAATATGTTATTTTCATGACATATATCACATCTTCAAAATTTTATTAATTTCTGTTTTTGCATTTGTGAAAAAATCGAAACCCTAGTTGATTTTGCAAAAAACTTTACAAATTTATTGTCTTCTATTAATTGATCTTCATTAGGCGTGGGCGTCGGGGTGGGTCGGTCCAAGTATTTCAATATCCAGAACCGCCCATTATATTTTTGGTATTTCATAAATGGAACCATTCGATTCTTTGTAATTACTGGAACCAAAGACAAACTCAAACCGTCGGTTTCGGGTCGGTTCTACCCATAATATTTCGATACGTATACATAACACGCTACTACTCGACAAATAGTTGTGCAATGAGAAAATTCAAATAAAATTTTTTCAAAGACATGACTCAAAATAGTGAAGACTAAATACCAAGAAAAGATTAAAAAGATTAAAACATCAAGAAGTAAATTATAGTTTGAGGACAAATGATTTTTTTTTTTAATAAATCTTATTTGATTCATAAGTAAGGCATGTTAGAGCATATAATTTAATTATGGACAATGTTAAAAATTTTCTACTATTAAAATGAACTGACATAAAAAATACTAATTATATACATAACTATGTTGTATCAAGAAATTGCAGTCCATATATTGAATTCGTTCTATTTGAATAAAAATGAAAAGTTATATTTATAAAAGATAATCACTTGAGAAAACCAAAAAGGTACATTACAACGTAAGCTATGAATATATCAAATTCAATTACCACGCATTCTAAAAAAAAATTAAAAAAACACTTAAATTTGTAAACAATGCAGGAAAATAAAAAATAAAAACTCGAATTGTAAAGGAGGAATGCTTTGATTCATGAACTTACATCACAACTCTAACTTTTGATTTATAAAAATCCCAAATTACAATTATTAACATGTACTTACATCTAAAATGCAATAATCTGATATGAGGCGAGATGCAAAAAAGTAGGAGTCAGTCTTGATTTAGATCATGTTTGATGATCATTGTGTGAACTATTTTTTTTTAGGTATTCATTTTCAACTACACATTCACATAATAAAATATTTTGACGTAAACCCAAAACTTCTTTCTATTTTTCAACTACACATTCTCGTAAAAATCATTTTACAAAATATTATTTTTCCTAAATAATGACCATAAAAAAGGGGCTTATTAGGATTATATACAAATTACTATCCAAATTAGAATTTTAGATTTTGTATTCTTCTCTGCCTATAAATTGTACAAAAAAAAAAATTAATAAAAATATCGGTTCCATTCGAATACCCATAGTTCTAGCTCAAGAACCAGAATCAGAACCGACTTGAACTTAAAATGAAAAATGTATAATGGTTTGAAATTTAGGTTGAATTTGGTGAATTCTGAAAAAAAAAAAAAGGGGGGGAAATTGCAGTCGAGGTATCAAACCTTTCAGTTAGTTGCAAATTTTGTCCAAACCTTTCATTTGTACCATCCACGGTACCAAACTTTTAAAAAATCGCAGCTCCAGTCCTCATTGATGGTTTTCGTCCGTTTGACCATGAACATCGTTAGTTGACCCAGAAATATATAAAAAATTATAATTTCCACCAAATAGAGAAGGGCAATTTCGAAATTACATACTTTCCCTATCTATTATTGCACTTCACTGTTCACTTTCCCTCCATTTTCATCACTATTAATATCATTCTCTTCCCCAAAGTTAGTCAGAAAAAATCAGCATGCAGATGGAGATGAATGTATGCAGATGTGGTTCCCCAGCGCAGATGAAGACCTCATGGACGAACCTGAACCCAGGAAGAAGATTTCTCACTTGTCCTCAAAGCTAAGATCTGGGTAGATGTACCTTTTTCGTGTGGTGTGACCCTCCTATGTGTAAGAGACCTAGAGAGCTGATTCCAGGTCTATTATGGGGCTAGGAAGGAAATTGAAGCTGAAATCAGCACCCTCCAAGCAACAAGACCAAATTTGTGGAAGACTTGGTTGTTCGACTTTGTGCGTGTAGTTTTTGTAAAATGGGTTTGTACCTCGGTATGTAGGCTGTTTTTGTGGGATGGACGTTTTTAGCTTCAGAAATTTAGGCTTAGTGTTTAGGCGTTGGGGGTTTAGTGTTATATGTTGTGAAATGTGGATATAAATGTGGTCGTGTTTGTACCATTTTCCTTCAAATGAAGTGCCCATTTCTGTATTGTATTCTAGATGGTACTGACTTTTCACATTTCTATTTCTACCTTTGTTTAATGAGAAGTTAAAGTTCAGATCACGCTACAAACGTTTCGTATATGGTGCATCAGAGGTACCAAACCTTTGTTATAGTTGCAGTGAAAGTACCAAACATTTTATTATTGTTGAAGTGACAGTACCAAACCTTTGGTTATCGTTGCACTATTAGTACCAAACATTTAGTGATTGTTGCTTAATAAATACAAATATTTTCACATAGAACTTAATTGCCTGGACCCGATGTTCGCTAAAAACCAGGTGACAACAATGTAATGCAATGAATTCAACCTCAACAGTCCAGAATAACATATGAAATCACAACATTTCCTGTATATGCTTCCATTCCATTCTACACTTCAACAAATACAGTATTTACAAAATAATTACAGTTCACTTTACAAAATCATAATATTGACAAAATAAGTTCACTTCCCAGCAAAAAACGTGAAAGGAGAAAACACGTCATGTTGAAGATTTCGATCCTTGAGTTTTGGACTTTTTTAGCCGTGACTTTGAAGTTATTCCAGATGGTGCTCTTTTCTTCCCTTTGACGCACTTGGCTGTGTATCTTGTTAAGACTCCGGGTGTGTGCTTGCTTCCGCTTCTTGTTGTGTACTAACTTCACCAAGCAATGGTCCCTTGCAGCTTCTTTTGTTATGTCCAGATCCCCCGCATTGTTTACACGTCATCTTCATGCAAGTCCTTTCCAACTTAATTCCTACAGGTGGCTCCGTCTGTAACCTCTTTCTCACTTTTTTGGGTCTGCCTGCCTGTTTTTTCTTCTGCGGTTCATTTAAAGGGTATTTTCCTAGCTCTGGCCATGACATAGGTTGGATCACTGGGGAGTAACACATGAGGTATGTTTCCTTACTGTAACATGGATCAATGTAGTTATATATGCTTATATCCCTTTACAGCATGCCTGATATTGCATAGGGACATGGCATTCTAGTTAGCTGCCATTTTCTGCATGTACATTCATGTTTAGTCAAATCGACACTCCACCTCAATCCATCTCTACTAGTTATCTCGAACTTATGACTACCTGCGTAGTCTGCCTTCAAGTATATCGCCTCACCCTTAGCCTTCTCAATGATTTTCATTACCCTTGGCCCGAATGCATGATCCCACCTCTGTGCTGATTCCCTTTTTGCATTCATTCTTATCATTTGTTGATGCCTTATTGTTTCCAACATAGAAATGATGGGCTTCTCTCTAGTGACAACAATGGAATAATTGAATGCCTCGCATATGTTATTCAAAAGAATGTCACACTTGGAATGCTCTTCAAAATGTGATCTGTTCCACTGGGACGATGGTTTTTCAGTAAACCAGTTGTACGCATCTTCATTAATTTTTTTCAACTCATTTTCCTCCAATCTAGCAGAGTTGTGGCCCTTGCTGCATTCCAAAACAAGTTCTTAAGGGTTAGGTCTTTGTGTACCAAAGTGAAATTACTGTATAAATGTCTAGCACAACACCTGTACTCAGCCCTTTCACATAATTGACTTATACAATTTACCAAACCTTTTTGTTTATAAAAAATGAATGTCCAAACTCTAGGGTTATACATCCATATGTCATCAACCAACAACTATATGAATCATTGCCAATTTATTTTGTTCTCAGCATCTACAACTGCCCATGCTATGGGGAACATACAATTCTCACCATCAATTCCTACAGCTGCCAGCAATTGTCCACTTTCTGTAGACTTTATGAAACAACCACCCAACCCAACAACTGGCCTATATCCAGCTTTAAAACCCTCCTTACAAGCCCCCAAATATATAATCTCTTAAAGGTAGGACCTGACCCTTCAATCTGCATCGTACTACAAGGATTTGTTCTCTTTAACTCATCTCCATAATCCTATAAAATTTTGTACTGCTCAACTGCAATCTCATGCACCACTTGTGCACATTTGAATCTTGTCCCGTAGAACTGATGCTTTGAAATCTCATACATGCAATCTTCTTTCACAGTTTCTACAAAACTGCTCATTGGCATATTGGGATCAGACCTAAACTTTCTAATGTATCTTTTTGCCAGATAACCTGCATTAACCCTTTTATTTTGCTACACCATGGTGCATGTGTGCTCATCTCTGAATGTGTTAATTCTGAGACTCTTGTCTGGTTGTTGGTATGCATATAGGACCCAAGGGCAGTTCTCTTGACATCTAACTCTTAGATGTGTTTTCATATTTTTCACATATTTGAGTTGCCTGGAATTTTTAACTGAGCACTGAACAATTGCAGCCCATAGAACCTTGACATTGTTAAACTTCATCCCTAACTTGAACTTTGGATCATCCATATCAGTGGCAGGGTTAAACAAGCACTTATTCATCCTTCTGGTAGATGATCCCTCACGCCCATTGTCACTGGATAAGCTCCTAAACTCATCTGAGTCGTCATAATTTGTTCCAATTTCTTCTTGAGGAGCTTTCTCACCTTCATGTTCACTCCTTCCACTATTTATATCAATACCAAACCCTTCACTCAAGCTGAAACCTGTGGTTTTATCATTATCATCCATGGGTATATTTTCTTCCTGCTCATACTCCGAGTAATTGAAATCCTCCAAAAAAACCTCTTCATATGCATCATGTTGCTCAGGATATGTGAAATCCACTTGCACATTAGATACATGGTCTTCTTGCTCAACATGATGATCTGTTTCAGTGTCAACACGTGCTTCAGTTTGCTCTGGTTGCTCTGGTTCACTATGTTGCACCTCAGGTTCACCAACATGTACATCACAATGAGGTTCACCTTGCTGCACTTCATTTTCCCTAGACTGCACAAATGATTCACCATGTTCCATATCAGTTTGTGCAGTCTGCACCTCTGATTGACTATGTTGCACATCAGGTTCATCAGCATTCACCTTTGATTCACTATGCTGCACATGAGTTTCAGTAGCATGCACATCAGTTTTACAAGCCTGTAATTCTGATTGACCATGCTGCAAATCATCTACTTCATCAACAATGTATGACTCATCACCTTCTAATGAATCATCATAAACTTCAATAGCATAGAACGATTGCTCTTCACCCACTAGTTCATCATGCACACTAAACTTTTCAACATTTATCAACTCCTTACAAGTCTCACAATCAACCACAGAAATATTTCTATCCTATGGTAACTCCAATACCTCAACTACAGGCAAGCAATACACTTCAGCAATCCTCTTTTCACCAAGCTGCTTCACCATATTCATGAAATCTGAATCTTTCACCAACCAGAAAGATGTTTCACTCAATCTTTTTTTTTCCATCTTGTACAGATATCTGACTCTACCAGAATATCCCATAATCTTCATGGCATTGTCAAGAAGAAATCCGTTGAAAAAATCAGGGTCGACATAGTCTATGTAATCTAGTTTGCCATGCTCGTATACAAAATTTCTCATCTTTCCCAATAAAGCTCCACCATGATGTAGGCATATGCTAAAATATTTTGTATTTTCCCCTAAAAAAATGAAAACAAAAAAATCAAGCCCTAACCCTTTTTTGTTCGAGCAATGCACATGTATAGAACGACGATCTATCACATAGCACATTAACTTCCAAGTTATCAAATCGTGCAAAATTTTCACATTTTCCAGTACTGGAAGACAATCTATACGCACGGCTTGTAATCACATTGTTTCATACCGCAAATGAGAATTTCAGGGCTCACACTTACAGTATACAGGTTGGGGAAGAAAGCTTCGAATATGGACCGCAAAATCTGATGGAAGATCATCATCTTCTTCGTATCGATCGTCTTTTTCTTCGTAGGTTTTCACATGTTCCATAATGGATGATGAAATGAAGTGTAACTGGCTTTTTTTAAATTTTATTTTAAAAGGAAAAGTGTGTAATTTTGAAATTGCCATTGTCTATTTAGTGGAAATTATAATTTTTTTGATTTTTGGGGGTAAACTAATGATTTTTGTAGTCAAACAGACGAAAACCGTCAATGAAGACTGTAGTTGCGATTTTTTTAAAGGTTTGGTACCGTGAGTGGTACAAATGAAAGGTTTGGTACCTCGGCTGCAATTTTTCCCAAAAAAAAAATTGAAAAGATGAACATATTTTTTCTCCATCTCTATGTGAATTGTGCGTCATTGCAAAAATGTTGTTAAGTGTGAAAAATTTTGAATTTCAATCACACCATTGAACTTAAAATATTGAAATTAGGACGACTAAAGAAAGAAATTGAAGAAAAAAAATGCCTACATGGTGGCGCGTGTAGCTTATATGCTACATGTGCGAAGAGGGCACCACACAATTGTTTTTAAATTTTTTGCAGAATTGTTATCGCCGTGTAATGGTCCATGGTGGGTCTGAATGTAATTTTGAAAATTACATTTTAGTCTCTATGATTTTTTGATATTTCTAGGATCTTGTTAATTCGAGGCCTAAATGACATAGTTCATTTGCTCACAACTTCTCCTTTAGTAGCCATTTAAGTCGTGAGATAAAATCGTATCATTTCCAATAGAGAAATGATTGGTTTGCCCCTTGCTTGTATAATTGTAGTGTTGAATGATTCACTTGTATTGTTAAATTAGATTTCAAACTTTGTGTTATGCTTAAATTGTGACTTACTCTGGTGAGTTGCTTGCTTGTCCATCAATCTCTTGTATGCTTCAACATCTTCAAGTTTTATGCTCTCCATTTCTTTATTCCAATTTTGCCTTAGTAGTTGCTTGTGCAGCTGCTTACACTGTTTCTCAAGCCTAAACCATTGAGCCTTCCTTTTGATCACCATTCCACATTTTACCTATTAGACATTTGGTTGTCAGGAATTACTCAGATCTCGATAAGCAAAATAGATCTCGAAAACCAATTGTCGAATGATAATGGATCTCGACATCCAAATATCAAGTGGTGGCGATGAAGAAGAAGGTTAAAAAGAAAAAAATAGGTGGGCTTAGGGTCATGGTTTCAATATAAAACATGCTTTTAGTCAAATTCAAATAGATATTGGATTTTGACAGTACAAGAAAGAAAGATGTATGAGTTTTAGAAGATTATGAAAAGGGAGGCAAGTATTCAATGGTCTAGATTTGATCAAGTACAAAGAAGAAGATGAAGAAGAAAATTCATTGATTTGAAGCAGCATACCTTTCTCTCTCTCTATGTGGGTGGTAGTAAAGAAGACGAAGAAGATGAAATAGGTAGGGTGGGAATATTTTACATTAGCATGACATTTTAGTCACACCATTTTTTCAAATGCCACTAAAAATGGCAATTTTTCCAAGGATAATTATATTATCACCACAAAATTTATTAAGTACACCACATTTTAATCACACCACAATTAAAATACATTTTTAATAAATATACCACAATATATACTCCTAATTTAATATAAAATAAAAAAGTCTCGTGATGTAATCAAAAATGATTTTTGTCTTAATTGTTTTTTCAAGGAAGTGGAAGAAGAAGAAGAAGAAGAAGAAGAAGAAAAGGTTTGATGATGATTTGATTCGAACAATGAGTTTGGTATTTGGGCAACAATGGAAAACCCTAATTACGTAAGACAATTCTTGCTGAAAGTTGATTGGTTGTGAAACCTTGAGATTTTGAAACTACGTTTTAGTGTCTTCCAAAGTCTAGAATGGCATCAAATTGAAGGGGAATTCTGTAAACTAGAATTCCTTCATATTGAATGGGCAAATCTAGCGCACTAGAGAGTCGGACAATATCTATTTTCTGAGCCTTCAATGCCTCTTAGCTATTGCTTCACAATGGTGAAGATCCCTGGAGTACTACTAATCAAGTTGGATGCTATTGAGAAAGATAACGTCAAATGTGGTTGCCCTATTCTCTTGGGAAGAAGACGAAAATCTTGAATTGGTTCTGATTCAACTGTGGAATGGCTTTTGCACTTGCACTTCAAAGGTAAAGGCCCTATGGCCTAAAAACTACGTCTTTATTGAGAAAAACCCAAAACTAAACTCACAATTAAACATGCAATGTCCTTTTCCTTTTATTCATAATTAAACCCACGTCCATGTCTTCCAAAAAAGAATAGAATACATTCTGGCACATGTTGAGGCCACACTGTTTGTCAATATCAGAAGAAAGACAATTCAATGCGAAAACAAATATTCTCGAGGCAGAGGTTTTTTCAAATTCCATGGGACCGTGAAAGATAAAATCAAGTTCGAAAAAATACAATGAATTAAGGAGGCAAAAGACTCGCAACTATACGAAAAAAAGAAACTTGTGGTGGAACAATAATTTATTTTATTAAAAAAATATATTAAAAATCCTAATCATGTAATTTTACTTAAAGGCTATTTAAGTAAATAAAAAAATATCAAAAATTGTGGTACACTTAATAAATTTTGTATTGATAATATAATTACCCTTTTTCCAATGCATCTTTAGAAATGGATATTTAGTACAAATTCCTTAAAGGCTATTTAAGTAAATAAAAAAATATAAAAAATTGTGGTACACTTAATAAATTTTGTAGTGATAATATAATTATCCTTTTTCCAATGCATCTTTAGAAATGGATATTTAGTACAAATTCCTCTAAAATGAATACCTCACGGCTCCTATAACAAACATTTGTAGGTATTTATAGAATTTAAAAATTCTAGACCGTGTATACTAAGTCCTTGTTTGGTCCCTATTATTTTCAAGATACATTTATCTTTCTCTTATTTTCAACCACACATTTTTCGATAAAATAATATTACACATAAATTCAAAACTTTTCTTTATTTTTTAACCACACATTGTCCATCAAAATACATCTTAGACAAAAATGGGGCTCAAATATGTTTTAAAACTCTTCAATCCCATAAATATTTTTAAAACTCATGTTAAATACACCTCCTCAGATTAGGGGTGGGCGCGGGTCGGTTCGGTTCCGTTTTTTTCGGTTCCAGAAATTTTCGGGTATTTAGTAAATGGAACCGTCGGTTCCAAATATATTTCTGGAACCGTTCGGTTTCGGTTCGGTTCGGTTCTGTTCGGTTCTTTTCGGTTCCATTCGGTTCCGTACTATAAT